>MQTX01000166.1:163531-246217 GCA_009735665.1 Angiostrongylus cantonensis | reverse complement strand
ATGGACGTGGCTATGGAAAAGATCTGAGTAGTATTCGTGGATGATTTTCTCCATTTACTTTCTAGACGCTGTTATTGCTGTCTGGGCGTCGTAGTGCAATACTCTTGGTCTTGCAATTGGCGAAGCTACGGGGGGCTTTACGAATGCTTTTCCCAGCCTCTGCCGCTTCGACCATTACTGCTGCTCTTCTCTCTTTAAGATCTTCTTTTATCGCCTGTCTGCATTGTTTCATAAGTGCGGACGTTAGCTCGCGGTTGCCTGCAGCTTTTGCGATTCACCATTGGCGTGTTAGCCCGAGACTTTTTAGAGACAGACGTCTCATGGCGACTTTCGAACCCTCAGATAGCGCTAACGTGAAGATGTTCAATGAGCCAATAGTATTCCTCGTCGATGTTGTCGACAACGGTATCTTCACAACTGCCGACCAATGAGTTAAATAAATGAGTTTAATAAGTCCCAGTTTGTGATGGTTCTGGGACTTCGGTTTTTAAATTTAGCGGCTTTTTCTCCTTTCCGCTAGAAATAAAATCTTGCAAGGAGGAGGCGGTGGTATGATCCCGTGTAGACTTTTGAAATAACAGCGATATCGGTCAGACAAAACCTTAGGTTGACTATGATGTGATCTATTTCGTTATGGTATTCTCCAATGAAAGACTCCCACGTCCAGCGTTGAGGGTGGAGCTTCACGAATTGCAAGTTACCATGGATGATGGTCTTGGCCGCCACGATAAACCCAAAGAGCCGCTCGCCCTGTTCGTTCCATTCTAATCTGTGGGTCCCAGTGTCACGTTTCTCACACGTTCTTCTTGGTCCAATCTTGCCATTGAAATCTCCAATGATGACCTTGAAGAATACATGGTCTCCTCTGCAGGACTTCTCCAGGTCCACGTAGAACGCTTCTCCTTCTTCGTCATAGTTTGATGTTGGCGCGTAAACGACGAAGATCGTCAAGGCCTGTATTAATTCACATCTTTTCAAGCGTGAACGTCCGATTCGGGTTGTAAGCTGTTCGAATGAATCGATGTTCATGGACAAACTCGTGTTGACGAGAACGCCGACACCGCCTACACCTCTACTGTCGCATGTTCCGAGGAACAGTTCTTCTCCAGTCATAGACAGCGTTACTGCCGACCAATGAGTTAAATAAATGAGTTTAATAAGTCCCAGTTTGTGATGGTTCTGGGACTTCGGTTTTTAAATTTAGCGGCTTTTTCTCCTTTCCGCTAGAAATAAAATCTTGCAAGGAGGAGGCGGTGGTATGATCCCGTGTAGACTTTTGAAATAACAGCGATATCGGTCAGACAAAACCTTAGGTTGACTATGATGTGATCTATTTCGTTATGGTATTCTCCAATGAAAGACTCCCACGTCCAGCGTTGAGGGTGGAGCTTCACGAATTGCAAGTTACCATGGATGATGGTCTTGGCCGCCACGATAAACCCAAAGAGCCGCTCGCCCTGTTCGTTCCATTCTAATCTGTGGGTCCCAGTGTCACGTATCTCACACGTTCTTCTTGGTCCAATCTCGTCATTGAAATCTCCAATGATGACCTTGAAGAATATATGGTCTCCTCTGCAGAACTTCTCCAAGTCCATGTAGAACAATTCCACTTCTTCGTTCACATAGTTTGATGTTGGCGCCTAAACGATGAAGATTGTCAAAACTGGTATTGATCCACATCTTCCAGTCATAGACAGCGTTGAATGGATGGCGTCGTCTCGTCTCGCCCAGGCCGATGACGTCGTACTTTATCATTCTTACTTGCATGAGCAAGTGTTCTATCGAGGATTCGGATGCAAGTGTACGTGCATTAAAGTAGAGATCGTCACCATACTTGTTGATTCAGGTAGCTTCCATTGGCCCTGAGATTTAAGCAGCCTCTCCGTTCTCGTCCTATCCAACGCTTCGAAATTGTAGGCTCTTTCGGTATCAGAGGAATGAGGCCCGTTTTTTTTAACTGCGTTTACCATTTTGATACCCACGCATAGCTTGCTGGGCTGTGAATGTGGGGGCTGGGTATACTCACGGGTAACTTGCCAAGCTCTACCGGAGTGGAAATGGAGCTTATTTGTTGGAAGCGACTCCTAACCGCCTCTCATATACTTCCCCGTCACTTGATTGCAGGCTTTTAGCCGAATTGACTCGTAGAATACAATCCGCATGAAGCGAGAACGTACCCATACACGCATACATGAATACGCTTAGCAAATATAGAAAGTATGTGCCAAATCGGCGCAGCAGAAACAGGGAGTCCATCTCCTGGATCCACCTGGCGTCTCAATGAAGGAAAAGTTGCTTTATATATATCATTCTGCGTTGTAACATACCGCAGCGAATGTGCTAAGAAGTTCTGCAATTCCACACATTGAAAGCATTACCTTCATTATATTCGTTCAAGAAGTGTTTTTCAAAGGTATTTGTGTTAAAAGGAAATGTCTAACCTACGAGCCAAAGCGGTGCTTATATCTGAATGACAAAAAACAACTAGAGCACACATTTTTCGGCAATCAAATGATACAGAGTATGTGCTTAAAGAACGCTTGTTATAGGAAGCAACAAAAATTTCGTTACCTTATTTGTGAAATATCTCTTGGTAGTCAATTAAAAGTAGACATCCTTTTAACACTACTTTTCTCTGAAGACATCACATACTTTATTAAAAAGGACGAGAAAGCTTGCAATATACTTTTGTTTCATTTGAGTATGTTCGTTTGAAGAACTATGCTAAAATGAGAGTCCGAGCGAATACATATCCAAAATTTTTATGCTTACTGTAGATTTTCAGTGTTTAAGTATTTCACGGTGTGATGGTGAACGTGTTAGCCTCCGGAAGGGGTAACACTGTGTTCGATCCACACCGCAGACACTTGCGGTCCGGAGTTTTGCAAACATCTCAGCATCATTGTGGTTGAATTAAACAATAATCATTACCACATAGTTAAATACTTCATTGCAAAATGAGTGTAGCTTCTATTGCACTGTATATAGCACTCATTGCACACAAGGTTGTGGTTGATGGGAAATTTTTTTCTTCTGCGGTGGATGAGAATTTTTTCTTTCTGATCTCCACTGTATTCGCTTGCGATATCAACGAAAACCTTGAAAATAGATAAAAAAAGAAATCGCTGAGAATTTCTCTAATAATGCCATAGTCCACGGATCTCCCTTATATGAGGGATATCGAGCCGGTTAGTGCGAGGCTACGTGGCGCGTCCCCAGTTGGCGAATAGGGGGTTAATCGCGGACCAAAAGCGATCTTTGCTTCCCTGAGACGCAGGTGGATCCAGGGGATGGACTCCGTGTCTTTGTTGCCCCTAATTGGTACATACTTTCTGTATTTTAAACCGGATTAACAGAACACTGGATGAGGGGCAGCCATGTGAGAAAACAGGGTTTCTAAAACGATTTAGTAGGATGGACCACATTCACACGAGAACAAGGCGCATTGAAGTACCGGCAGAGTACGAAAGACCGCTCTGTCTCACTTTCATCGATTTATAGAAGGCCTTTGATTCAATTGAGATAGAAGCAGTCATGGAAGCCCTCGGTAGTAAAGGAATCCTTACTCAGTACATAAAGATTCCTCGTGAGTTGTACAAAAATTTCACAACCAAAATTTCAGCATTCTACGACGATATTAACGTTGACGTCAAAAGAGGAGTTAGGCAAGGCGATACAATCTCGCCAAAATTATTTACCGCCACCCTCCAGAACATCATGAGGACATTGAAATGGGATAATATGGGAGTGAAAATCGACGGTCGGCAGATACATCACCTTCGCTTTGCTGATGACATCGTCCTTAGAACGCCAAACATTAGCCAAGCGGAACGTATGCTTGCAGACTTTGATAAAGCATGTGGAAAGATTGATTTCCGACTAAATCTCACGAAAACGATGTTCATAAAGAACGGATTGGTCTCGTTTGCCCCACTTACGCTCAACGGAATAACTCCGAATGCTCCAGTTATGTCTATCTAGGTTGGAAAATCAGTATGATGAACAACTTAGTTCCAGAGCAAAGCAAAAGGAAACGAGCGCCTTGAGGAGTTTTCAAAAGCATCGAAGATGTAGTGAATAGAACAAAGAACGCCCGAGACCGTGCCCACATTATCGCACTTCCTTCTCTAACGTATGCGTCAGAAATCTGGTCGCTTCGTAAGCAGAAAGATCATGCAGCTAGATCGAATGCACAGTCGAAAGGTCAATGCTAGGAGTATCCCGTTGCACACAAGTAAAGGATGGGATCCGAAGCTCCCACCTGCGTCAACGATCAAAAATCAAAGATTCCGTTCTCGTTCTGTATGCCAAACAGTCGAAGATAAGGTGATCGGACACGTAAAGCGTATGAATGATAACCGATGGACGAGAGCCTTTAGTGACTGGATTCCTCCGGATGTCAAACGTACTGCAGGAAGACCACCGACCTGATGGTCAGAGTTCTTCACGAAGAGCCTAGAAGAAAGATACGATGCTCGACGAGCCCCTAGAGCGAGCAGAACCCACTGGGTTACTCCCGCACGCGACAGTGAAAAATGGAGGGTTTACTGGCACCTCACACAGAGGTGGCTGTTCGAAACATGTTTCTCACAAGCGCCCTCATTGTGTGTGGAGGGTGGAAGGATAGGAAATGAACGATGTTCTTGTTATTTGGCTTTAGGTACCACTTTGCCATGTAACCGCTACTTGATAGGTTCATTTAAACGTTTAAAAACGGAAGGCAGTTTTTTCTCGGTTTCTTTGGGTGAACTTAATGTGCTCAGACTTCGGGAAGCTGATGATCTTGTAATTATTGTTCTGAGTTTCATCTTTCTGCTTGCGTTGTCGAAGTGTTTGACCTAGTGAATTACATATTACTGTACCATTCCAGGCTCTGAAGAATGCGAAACTACCGAAATGTCAGCTACCGTTGTGCTGCATGTGTTGTATTTGTAAGTAAAAGTGTGCTGAATAACAACGCGAATGATGTAAAAAAAACAACAGATATATATATTTATGAGAGTTTTTGAGTTTCTCAAAAACTTTCAAGTATTCTTGACCCCAAATATTCCAATATTGTTCTGTCATAGTACTCAGGGTCGACTTTCTATTAACCTCGGCATTGAATTATGAATTCGTTGTTGTCTCTCTCAGCAATCGCGAGATCTTTTAATTATCGGTCAGATTTTCATCTTTCTGTTTGCGCTGTCGAAGTGTTTGACCTAGTGAATTACATATTACTGTACCATTCCAGGCTCTGAAGAATGCGAAACTACCGAAATGTCAGCTACCGTTGTGCTGCATGTGTTGTATTTGTAAGAAAGTAAAAGTGTGCTGAATAACAACGCGAATGATGTAAAAAAACAACAGATATATATGTGCATTCGGGCTCGTGTAGCGCACTGGTCGAGGGCCCACTGCAACACACACGTGGGATCGATCACCAGCTCATGGCGCACCGACCACACCATCCCTCCAAGGTCGGCAACTGGTTCGATTCATCGGTAAGCCATCGCGAGTCACTATAAAGGTCAGATATGCATTCAGTCACCTCCAAAAGGTGCTTAATGACGTCAAATGAATGGCTCATCCTTCAGAGATTGATCCGCGCCAGGAGGTTTATTTCTTTTTATTTAGGCGTTTACACGCAAATGTACACGCATCCATTCTTTAAAGTTTCTTCCTGTATCTAATTAATTGGGCTACAAATTGTTGCACTTTTTTAAATCACATGGAAGAATGTTGATGAGCAAACTGCCCTACTAGAGAACAAAATGTCTAGGAAATCACGTATAACGCGTTACACTTTGAGTTGAACTGGAAAAAATGAGGTATAAGAATAGAGAGAAAAACACTAAGCTATGAGGATTACAATTTGACAGACGGAATGTGAAGAATATGGAGAGCGATTCTGGAGTTCAGCGAGATCCAACTACTCATTCTTCATTTCCTTTTTTACCCATAGCTCATAACTCACAAGACGACCGATGTAACAATGCAATGCAACAGTGACTGTTGCTGATGATGGGATGGTTCAATATCTTTGGAACTACACCCTATGTGTGGTTAAAAATGATAACGTCCTATTCAATAGGCTATGAATTTGAAATTTTAATATCTAATAGGAATGAATTTCTCATTTTCCGCATAGCAATAGTACACACCTACGTCGTAACTATGAAATGTTCCTGGATATGTAAACGGGATATACAATGTTGATTTTTCAAGCCTAAAGGTTTTGTAAGCTGAGAAGACGGATTCTGATCACCCATCAGCCCAACTGCGAACGTCACATCAAAGCCCGACAATCTTCCGTTAGCGCTAAAAACAACTGAAAAAAAAATAACGCCAGTATGTGTGATGTTGCTTGTGGCTCATGATTAAAAGAGCGGAACCCACTAAACGGCAAGGTACGTAATAGGGGACAGATGGAGTTCAGTGATGGTTGACAAAAATACCCGAAGATTAGCAGAAGATAAATATCGCTTTTAGAATTATATTAGGAAAACAGAGAAAAAGGAAAAATGTTGGTCGTTTGTTCTGATGATTTTCAGGCAGTTTTGCAAATCAAAAAGACACATTGCCAAACAAAAAATCATACCTAGTACGGTGAGATGCCGTAAATATCATGAAAACGCAGAATTTAAACAACAAAGTGGCTGTATTTTCAATATAAGTCATAGAAACTTCGACGGTAACACTGCCCAAGTGTCTCCTATAAGATTCGGTGACTGCAAAACCTCTTTTGGCTCACTCACTTTTGGCTCAAAAATCGATTCAATTAGATCATAGGAGTACAGTACTAGATACTCTAAATCAATTAAAACATTGTACTACTGATATAAAGCAGAAACGCTATGTTTGTGTAATAAAAATACCGAAGGCGAGTCCTTCCTCCGAAATCCGAAAGAGCTTATTGTCGGAGTGTAGACGAATCGGCTTTAGGAAAGAAAGCCATGAAGACGTTGATAATCGAAAGATTTCATTATCATGTGCACAGCGATTGGCTTTAAAACGTGACAACGCCCGAAGAGATGGAGAAGCAGCACAACTGGTCGGTGAACGAAGATGAGACAGATTTTTTTTTCCTAACGATTGTCTATCATTTCTTTTGACTACATTTGGAGGTTTTTTCCTTTTCAGAAGTGTGTCATTCTGAGTCAAACATTTATGAAAACAAACTGGTAACGTTTGCCAAGCAAAATGTGACCAATCAATTCAATATTATTACAAAAAAGATATTAAACATAGACATAATCGGCCGTTGTGACTGTGACCCTAAACTTTCAATCTGTACCTGGGCAGCGGAATAAGCGAATAGCACAGCAGTAGTGATGCCCGTCATCACGAGCACGATGTTAGTTCGATTCCACACCAAGCCAACCAAGCCTCTCATCCCTTCGGGTCGGGAAATTGCTTCCAGAGTTTTCTGGGGAGAAATCGTTTTCTGCAATCCAATTGGGAACGCTCCAGAACGGCTATCTCAGGACTCCAGGAAGAATTACACGACCAGCATTCTACGACATTCAAGATGAAATGAAAATCCTCAAGCAGCAGCCGAGGCCAGAAATAAAATTGGAAGATCTTCGTGGATGATAGATGACAGGAAAAGAGCTGAATGTGAGAAATTCTGGGATCTGCACAGTAGACGTGGAGACAGCCCAACAAAGTTGAATGGGCTCGTTACACTTAACTACAGTAGAATCAACTGAATGACTAAAGAATAAATAAATATTATAAACTACACAATCTCACCAACGGTTTATCGTCTCATCGTGGCTGGGTGGCGATCCTGGGCATCGGGCTGCGATATACAGCGGGAGACTAGTCCCTTGGCACGGTCTCCTAAGCTGAGCAGTGCGGCGTTTCAGTGAGAAAGTCAAGCTTAAAGTGAACCAGTACCACGACCTATTACCGCCCTGGCATCAAATTAGTCGAATGGTGGAAAATCTCCCTCTGATCCAGAAGAGTTGCGACTGCTCGTGGTGGTGAAGAAATGGGGCAGAGTTTGGCCAGGCTGACCTCGGGATTCCAGGGAACCACGATGGCTAGCTAAGCTAGCAAATCTCTAAAAAAAACGGAGATAATTCTGGGGTCCGCACAACCAGTTACGATGGGCCATTAAAGTATTCAAGTAAGTAGAACTACATAACAAAGGATATTGCTTATAAAAGGAGAACATTTTAGAATAAAAGAGAAATAGCACTTCAAAGCTCTGTGATAATGTCTTAATATAATCGTAACATCTGCCAAACTTTTTGATATGGTAAATCCTAAAATTGAAACGCAACATTTCAGATGTTATAAATACATTACATTTACAATAATAACACATTACGAGGGAAACAAAACATAGCCAAAGAAGTAAAACAAAAACTTTCCAAATTTTTGGATATAGCACCTCCTGGGGCACGAGATTCACACGTTAGAAAGATACATATACGAATAGTCAGTCTGACCCTGATTCGGGCCAACACAACCCGCAATCGGTCCGGCGCCAAGAAATATGTACGAGGCTTGTCTGAAAAGAACTGTTCGACCTATAAAGGCCAACCATCGCCTGGGAAAGTTCCCATCGACTGCAATCTGACAAACGGAAAATAGTGCCTACTTGACAAATGGGCAGTTTAATCACTTTGTACTGCGTCCGATCACTACCTTCTTCACGCGAAGATTATATTCAGCTCTAAGCTGTTAAAAAAAATTCGTCTAAGCGACCACGAAGAAAAAGCCCACCTGTAAATGATGAGAACATTTTGAACGAAATCATATTCAAACCTGACAGGCAGATTAAAAAAGATCTGATCGATATTACGAGTTGCATGTCGAAGAACTTAGAAGTCGTGCTGAATTCACCTCAGTTCCTCAAGCAAGAAGATCCGATCCTATCTCCATTACTACCAAGAAGTTGTTCGAAAAAAGAAGGAAACTGAAGCTTGTTCTTATTGCAACATACCTAACATGGCTCACAATAAATGCCGGTTGTAAAAAAATTTTTGCAAGACGATTTGCATCGGAATAGGCACAAAACACTGTTAGAAGCAGAAATGAAAAATAAAGCAATTTGAAAAAGTATCGTCAAGACTTGCGCCAGTACAATGTTCAACTGTTGGCCCTGATGAAAGAAGATAGGATCACAAAACTTCCTGGAGTGATATGGAGTGAATAACGGAAAAGTTCTACATCATCCTTTTTCGTTTTACGATCCCTTTCAAAGACCCTAAAATCATCGCAGAAGAAAAACCACCTGGAATTCTTCCTTTTCAGGTTCGAACTGCGATAAAAACAAGAAGAAGGCATAACTCCAGGAATCGATAACACCACGGCCGATTTCCTTAGAGGTGGAAGCCACAGTTCACATATGCTTTTCCCAAACGATGTGACATCCTCCCTTGAAAACCAAAACGATTCCAGTGGAGGACGTCGCTTACATTTTTCCTGCCAAAGAAAAATCTGCAAAGAAATCTTCGTAACCACTGCCCGATATGTCTGTTTAGCATACTGTACAAACTCTTAACAAAGAGCATTCTCTCGCGCATATAAAGGATGCATATTGGATGGAGCACAAACAGTTGAGCCAGCAGCATTTCAAGAGGGATTTTGCTGCATGGAGCTATCGGAACCGCACTATGAACACGCAGCTTTTCTATCGAGCTCTTACCACAATCGTAAGAAAAGTGGCCAGATAAAACGATACCATATCTTCTAAGTTGTTTAGTGCCGCCTAAAGTGGATAACGAAGTCACTCGATTGGGACTAAAAAGATATAAATATTGATAGAAAATCCCTATCAAATCTTCGTTTTGCCGAAACATCGTCAACTTCTCAAGAAGTACCGAAAAAACACAGATGATGATCAACGAACTCGACGAAGCGGGAAAAAAAAGATCGGACTATGTGCAGATCCGACGAAGACCAAGTTCATGATAAACCTATGGTGCGAAAGCGATCAGATCAAACTGGATGGTTAGCTGATTACAGTGAACACCTTGTACATATACCTCTGGTGTTGAATAAACATGGAGAAAAACATGAGCGAGGAATTAAACAGAAGAACGAGAGCTGCTCGTGCCTCATTCAGGCCTCTCAAAGATGCCACCAACCATCTAAAGAACCCGAAAATCCGAGCTTACCTTTTCGATTCAACAGTTCTCCCAGCGCTCTGTCATGCAGCAGAGACATAGGCTAATACCTTAACCACGTCAAGAATACTGCGCACTACTCACACAAAGACTGAATGATGTCTTCTGAATAGCTGGCACACACAATATTTAGTGGGAATACAATGCTCTGATCCACTAAATAAATTTCATTTTCGAAAGAAAGGCGAAAAAGCACGAAGATATCGAAAGCGGGACATGAATTGACCGGTCATACAACGTGAAAAAAGACGGCAGAAGGATGAAAAAAACTGCAATGTGGACTCTACGAAGACGCAAGAGTCCTGTGAGATGACCACCTACACGATAGGCAGACAATTTTGTAACTAAAATCAAACAGGTGTACTCGGAGCTACAGCTGTTTTAAAGATCACAGTACCGGCCACCATGCTCGAAACAAACCACCACCATGGATGACTAGTGCGAGGTAAAGAAACGAATGGAAAATATGCTAGGATCCGCACAACTAATGGAGACGGGCCGTCCAAGTATCGCATCCAAGTAATTAAGAACTGTAACCACCACCATGGATGACTAGTGCGAGGTAAAGAAACGAATGGAAAATATGCTAGGATCCGCACAACTAATGGAGACGCGCCGTCCAAGTATCGCATCCAAGTAATTAAGAACTGTAAAAAAAAAACATTTGTAAGAACAGAAAGCAAAAAAATAAAAACAAAAAACTTCCGTTAATCAGCTGTACAGAAAGCTGAAAACGATTTAGAGATAAGTGAGTTACATTTTCAGACGTCACTATGCCCAAAGCAGATCAACAGCGTGAGCGATAAAAATAGGAAAAAAATGAATACGAATAATAGACAGACATATGGGGGCCCAAACGATTGATGAAGACGGATCATACAGATATTCAAACAAATTTTTTTCTATGAAACAAAAGTAAAGATAACATATTCTCGATGACATGACCTCACATCAACACACAGATAACATATTGAAGATATTGGCCGGTATGAATTCATTACCACTTAATTTCTTCTCAGTGGTTAAATTTGATGCACAGAACTTTCTCGTCATACTATTCTAGTGCAAACGTACACTATGACCTTCTTACTGTTCCAAAAGTGTTCATGAATGTGCCTCCATACAGATTGTCGTTAAGTTTTTAGCGTTTATTACTATAGTGTTTCATTCATGCTTCAAACGTTGCGTTTGAAGTTCAGTTAATTATATTTGACAATTGACACTTGGATCGACCGTCCTCAGTTGTTGTGCTGGGCCCAGTATAATCTTCCTTTTTTTGGAGGTTTACTGGTTAAGCCATCGTGTTTTCCTGGAATCCCGAGGTCAGCCTGGCCAAAGTCTGCACCAGGTCGTCACCATCACAAGCAATCGCAGCCCTTGTGGAACAGAGAAAGATTTCCCACCATGCGATTTTGACACAAGGACGATGGTGATCCTAATATTGGTTCACTCTTAGCTAGGCTTCCTGATGGAAACGCCAGACTGTTTCTCAGCATGGGAGACCCTGCCAGTGGATGAATCCCTTGCTGTACATAGCAGTCCGACAGCCAGGAACATCTCCCAGCCACAATGAGGCGCTAAGCCGTTGGCTGGGTTAATTATATAACGTGTTACAATACATAAAACTCATTTTTGATAAGGAATATATTGTCACACCATTTTCAAGTTTCAACTTATTTCGCTCCGATGAATAACGGTTATTGTATGGAATGGACGGCTATTAAAAAAAAAAAAAATTCTATCTATTCTACATATGTTACAAAATTGGCCACGACAGATTGAAAAAAACCTGTCAGTGAATGGTGTACCAGATTTCGGATTTTGTTCTCCACAACCACTCTCTAGAGCATGAAATCATGCAAAAACATGCAAAGATACATTGGCGAACATATAACGGAACTACAAAGCCGACTAATAAAACAAATAGAAAAATCCAGTTACAAAGCGAAAAGCCCAATAAATGGGGTGCATACAGCTTTTATAGGAAAGTTATGGTCTGCATGAGTTGATCTTAATTCACAGCGCACGCTGCAAAAAATTGGGCAACGTGACAGATATGTTCAAAAAGAGGGCAGCGGCTGTTATATAATGAACGCCGCATGAAGAAATATAAGCTTTATACAAAGAAATAAGCTCAAGATGAGGAGCCTATAGAAAAAATAAGGTGGCTTGTAATGCATTATATTTTACTTATCGTAAAAATTAGCCAATAATGACAGGCTTTCCGAGAAACTATAGAAACGTGCCATCGGAAGACCACAGGACAAATTACTACAATAGAGATATTTCAGAAAATCATCGATTTCCTATGATTTGCCATTTTTTCTAGTCATAAGTCAAAAAGTAAAATATTTGAGAGTTCATGACAGTTTCGAAGTCAATTGACCAATTGTAGCACGTGAATTGGATTTCACAATTTTTTACTGGTAAAATCACATTCGAAAGTGTGACCTAGTAACAGTACAGAAACTCAAGCTGCACCCCTATGCACACACAAACTCAATAGCCTCCATGCATGAGAAGGCAGTAAAATGAATGAAATTCCTTGGAAACGTACAAATATGTCCCGCATGAATACGTAGAAGGAAATGCAGTAATCGGAGAAATTTTGGAAACAAAGCTGAAGCTCTCTGCAATGATCAATCTCTGAAGAATGCTCCAAGCATTTGCCTTTATCAAACATTGCAGAAGTTACTGAATGCGTATTTGGTTAACATGCCGACCCCGAGAGTGGAAGGTTATTAACAGAAATGTGAGCATAGAAAAATCTCATCACATATTCTGATATCTCAAATGAAACAGCCTTGAGCGATTGTGATGAGATGCAACGCGATCAGATGCATCTCTGCAAATTATGAGGACTTTGGACTGTTGGAAAACAGCTGGATCACCAACGTCAACAACAACATCCACGCATAGGAAACCTGACAACCGTGCATGTCACCGTCAACTGTTCAAACGTTGTCAAATAGTTGTAAGAAATTTGTGTTGCATTCAACCAAGGACGACATTATAAAAAAAATTAATGCAAGCAGGAGGTCTAGAAAAAAATTTGGAGAAAATCTGGAGATAAAGCGAAATCCCCCAATTTATCCGTCTAATCTGAAGCCGTTGTCGGTGATAAATGTCGTCAAGAGATGAACAGCTACATAAACGTTATTAATGTAATGACCTCATAATGACAAAAATGACAACGACGATCATTATTGGCAATACTATTAGGTAAGGGAGCGTGTCGCGCAGTGGTAAGGGGCGGCTTGCAACATACACATGAAATCGATCCTCGCGCCCATGGCCCAATAAGCCTTCCATCCCTCTGGCGCCGGCAAATTGGAAACAAATTTGTCCGGGAGAATAGCAGCACTGGCTCGATACATCGGTAGGCCACCACGAGTCACCATAAAGGTCAGATATGCATTCAGTCACCTCCAAACGATGCTTAATGAAGTCGAATGCATGGCGCATCCCTCAGAGAATGATCAACGCCGCGAGCTTTATCCTTTTACCCTTTATTACTGTTGTGTATGTTTATTTTTACTTCTAAACACCACGGTTAAAGCTGCGGAAGAAGATGAGATGGAAGTTAGCTAGACTTTTACTTTGTCCATTATCAAAAATATCTACAACAAAAAAGGGAGTACTTCGAAGGATTGAGGTTGAAAGCGAAACAAGACTTGACTAGAAGAAACCATTTTACTAGTTCAGATAGAATTCTTGAAACAAAAATGAACACAGAAAAACTGAAGCAATGAAAAACAGCTCGGTTGTTGTCGTACTGTCACCAAATTCGTCGGAAAACAAATAAAACAAGACTAATGTCTTCAACTTTATCAAGCTTTTTTCTATAAAAACATATAGTTTTACGACAAACTCGTCCAACTTTATAAAGTTTAAACTATGTTATACATTCGAATTTTGGTTCGCCCACAGTTCTAGCCCATGTATTATTCTATTCTGTGCGGTTGCTCTACATAAATTAATTAGAATACTTGTAAAGGATAAAACGGCTGTGAAAAAGGCTAAACCGTCTAAACGTCGTATGCAAATAAATTCTATGATATCAATCTCGTGTTTGCTCATCGAAGAAAATCAGGAAAGAAAGAGTTCAGACGAATTAGTAGTAAGCAGAGATTGCTTAAGATCACTGCTTGAGCTAAAGTCAGGAAACCTTATTAGCTGAGGTCGAATATCCTGTTTCTGTTGCTTCCGATAAGGATGATGATGATGGCAATAGTTATGATGATATCAATGCCAAGGTTAATAGAAAGTCGGCCGTGAGAGTTATGATGATGATCAAAAAAATAACCTTTGCAAAGGAAATAATTCAAAACGAATACCTGCATACGTTAAAATAATAGAAGCGTCTCTATCATGAAAACGATGATAGACGGCTGTGATAGCATACAAAGAAGAATACATATATTATATTGGAGTACTAGTACTATAACAGTAATCAGAGTAGTTACACATAAAGGAAAACAGTCAATTACCGACCATTGCCGAGGTTAAGAGAGCGTTAGCCCTGGGGTCTGCTTCAGAATACAATATTGAAGTTCGATCACCATCAAGGCGATTCGCTACGAACGACACTGACATCGTCAACGTCGTCCTGACGCTATCCAAAAGATGAACTATCAATTAACACAAAGTCGCTAATTCGCCGACAAACGACGACGGTCGTTCAGGAGTATGTAGTAGTAGTCGAACAGAAATTTTAAACTGAGCATCACTTGTTCACGTGAATTATAAAGGCAGAATTATAAACACTTATTCTTTCCACTTTTTTCTTTCCGTGACGAAACCACTGATCTTCACGCGTCTTTACAGTTCCCAGGATCGACTTTCTATCAACCTCGACATTAAAATATGAATGCGTTGTTTTCTTGTTCAGCAATCGCGAGGTTGTTATAACAACGCGTCTCTACAATCCAAATAATTCGAGCAGAAATCCAGTTGCATTATAGAACGACTTTCTTCGAATGTTTAAAGAAAGTTCAGTTATTTCCACTAGTCATTCGCAGTGGTGATTTCGTTCTTTGCAATAAAAAAAATCAGGTCAAACAAAGTGATACCGAAGAAGGCGGCTCTATTTCAACATAGTACTTCGCTATTACTTTACAGACGGATTTCATTTTTTCATATAGTCGTTGGTTACTCCACTTTAGTGAGCAATATCACGCAGCGCAGTCGTACCCTGCAACAAACTCGTAGTCGATGGTTCAATTGCGCACTCTGGGTTCACCAAGCCTTTCAACCCTCTGGCTTCCGCAAATTTGTCCTACACCTGTCGGAGAAGATAGCAGCAGTAACTTAATATATAAAAGTCGAGTGCATCTCTGAGGGATGGATGAACACAGAAAGCTTTGTGTTTTTGCTGTTTTCTTGATAAGCACACATTATTTTGTTATTACACTGTTTATTAATAGCAGATAATGATTCGGAGGTTTCACCTTCGTCAGAACCCGGAACGGTCGAGTTATTTCCACTTACTATGAAACTATAGCTTCGCGGTATGAGTTTGGACGTACCACACTCCTAAACTATATGTTTAGCAAGAATAAGATTATTCTGCCCTTTATTTCCAATAAAACAAGTCCACCTATAAAACGTTGCTCAAAAAGGGAGCATCCAAAGAATTCGAAAGCAGTGAAAATACTACCGAGCATCCTAAGACGTAAACTAATTGGTAACCTCTCGTATGACCGTTCGTGGACAACACAAAATTACATAATTTGCCATAAAGGTATAAACGGCAATTGCACGAGTTCGGGAATCACTGGTTTTTATCACTTGTAAACAGTGTGAGAGTGCGTATATTAGCGAAATGTGTGGACTGATGGGCGTCCATATAAAAGAATACATGGTCGGTAAACTTGAAATTAAACCAGATACTCCACTGGGCACATAGAGGAAACATAAATATGGGAGAAGACTACACTCGATACGATGAAGAGCACAGCACAACGAGAAGACGAACGACAATGGACTATCGGCTCTGATAAAGAAGAAGACGTCAGAACGTCAGGCAAACAAACATCTTTACCAACCTCATGCTATCTCAAAAATCCAAGAAGGTATCATTTGTCACCTGTATCACTTGTAGGCCCGTCGACCGTCGAGTGACTTGAACGCGCGCAAGAAAACCTTCCATTTTTCGCTGTCGCTGACAGGAGTAGCCCAGTGGGTTCTGCTCGCTCTAGGGATTCGTCGTACATCATATCTTTCTTCTAGGCTTTTCGTGAAGAACTCTGACCATTAGATCAGTAGTATTCCTGCAGTGCGTTTAACATCCAGAGGAAGCCAGTAAATAACCGATATAGTCCATCGGTTGCCATTCATATGCATTGCGTGTCCAGCCCACCTCGTCTTCGACTGTTTGACGTACAGAACGGCATCTTTAATTTCCGAACGCTGACGCAGGCCGGAGCTTCGGATCCCATCCCCTACTTGTGTGAAACGGGATACTCCTAGCATCGCCCTTTCGAGTGCGCTTTCAATAACGCTGCTTCATACTGCTTGCGAAGCGACCAAGTTTCTGAAGTACACGTTAGGTCAAGAAGTATGGTTGAGTCGAAAAGATGGGTACGGAGTCGGGTGTTCTTTGCCCTCTTCACTACATCCTCGATGCTCTTGAAAGCTCCGCAAGCAGCTCGTTTCCTTCTGCTCAACCATGGAGCTTAGTCGCTCAATATGTTGATTTCCCGATCTAGACATATATAACTGGAGCATATGGAGATATCCGCTCCGTTGAGCGTGAATAGGGCATACGAAACCAATCCATTACTCATGGAAATCGTCTTTGTGATAATTAGTCGAAGACCAATCCTTTCAAAGGCTTTGTCAAAGTCGGCGAGCATAAGGTCCACATCGCTGTCTGGTGTTACAAGGACGATGGATCAGCAAAACGATGGTGATGTGACTGTCGGCCATCGATTTTCACTTCCATATTGTCCCATTCCAATGATCGCATGACGTTCTTGAGGGTGGCGGTAAACAATTTTGGCGAGATTATATCGCCTTTCTCCTAACTCCGCTTTTGAAGTCAACGTTAATATCGTTGTAGAATGCTAAAATTTTGGTTGTGAAATTTTTGTACAGCTCACAAGGAATCTTTATGCACTGAGTAAGGACTCGTTGACAATCAAGAGCTTCTATGACTGCTTCTATCTCAATTGAATCAAAGGCCTTCTTCAAATCGATGAAAGTGAGACAGAGCGATCTTTTGTACTCTCGCGATACTTCAATGAGCCTTGCTATCGCGTGGATGTGGTCCATCGTACTGAATCCTTTTCGAAACCCTGCTTGCTCACATAGCTGTCCATCTTTTAGTATTCTGTCAATCCTGTTTAGCATGACTCGAGTGAAATGTTTGCAGACAACAGACAACAAGCAGATTGAGCGATAGTTGACGATATCGTGCAGGTCGCCATTCCTGAACAATAACACGACCTTACTAGTCTTCCACTGAGTCCATCTTGCATTCTTAAATCTTCTTTCTTAAATCTTCTTAAATCTTCATTCTTCTTAAAGAACAACACGTTTGCAGACAACAGACAACAAGCAGATTGAGCGATAGTTGACGATATCGTGCAGGTCGCCATTCCTGAACAATAACACGACCTTACTAGTCTTCCACTGAGTCCATTTTGCATTCAGGCAGGTAAAGCGAGAAGAACCTAATCATTGTGTTTACGAGGCTTGTGGAAAAATCTTCAGATGTTCTGGTCTTTTCCTGTCCGGACATGGTGCTGTTCGATTTTTCACCAACGAAATGGCATATGGGATTTCGGAAGAAAGAACCGGTGGAACAGCATATCCATCCTCCTTTATTTCATATGACGGAAGGTGTACGTGGCTATCGAAGAGATCTGAGTAGTATTCGTGGATGATTTTCTCCATTTTCTGGACGCTGTTATTGTTCTGTCTGGGCGTCTGAGTGCAATCATCTTGGTCTTGCAATTGGCGAAGCTTCGGCGGGCTTTGCGAATGCTTCTCCCAGCCTCTGCAGTTTCGACCATTACTGCTGCTCTTCTCTCTTTAAGATCTTCTTTTATCGCCTGTCTGCATTGTTTCGCAAGTTCGGACGTCAGTTCGCGGTTGCCTGCAGCTTCTACGATTCCACGCTGGCGTATCAGCGGGAGAGTTTTTCAGACAGACGTCTCTTGGTGACTTTCGAACTCTCAGCTTTCATATCATAGCGCTAACGTGAAGATGTTCAATGAGCCGATCGTATTCCTCGTCGATGCTGTCGACAACGGTATCTTCACAACAGCCGACCAATGAGTTAAATAAGTCCCTGTTTGTGGTGGCCCTGGGACTTCGGTTTTTGAATTTGGCGGCTTTTTCTCCTTTCCGCGAAAATTAGAATCTTGCACGAAGGAGACGATGGTGTGATCCCGTGTAGAATTTTGACACAACAGCGATATCGGTAAGGCAATACTTTCTCAATCTTGCACGAAGGAGACGGTGGTCTGATCCCGTGTAAAATTTTGGGACAACAGCGACATCGGTTAGGCAATACTTTCTATTTACAATGATGTGATCTCTTTCGCTATGGTACTCTCCATTGAGAGACTCCCACGTCCAGCGTTGAAGGTGGGGCTTCTGGAATTGCGAGTTACCATGGATGGTCTTAGTCGCCATGATAAACTCAGAGAGCAGGTCACCCTGTTCGTTCCATTCTAATCCATGAGTTCCAATGTAACGTTCCTCTGAGGTTCATCTTTGCCCGGTCTTGGCATCGAAATCTCCAATGATGACCTTGAAGAATGTATGGTCTTCTCTGTAGAATTTCCCAAGTCCATGTAGAACGCTTCGACTACTTCTTAGTCATAGTTTAGTGTCGGTGCGTAAACGACAAAGATTGTCAAAGCTGGTATTGATCCACATCTTTTTAATTGTAAACGTCCGATTCGGGTCGTGAGCTGTTCGAATGAATCGATGTTCATAGACGAACTCGAGTTGACGAGAACGCCGACGCCGTCGACTCCTCTACTGTCGCATGCTCCGAGGAAGGAAAGGTACCTCAGGTTCCAACAGAATTCACATTCACTTGATCAGCATTAAAAAAGACAGTGAACAGAAAAGTGGCAAATACTCAACCCGACGGTGAGCCCTCAAAACAAACCCAACAAGCTTAACTAACTATATGCAATACGAATAGGCGACACCAAGAATAATGGGGAATCCACTAACGAGTAGGCGTGTGCTGGCCGCTACCTAAACCTTCCTCTTACCAAACCCCTTCTTTGCTTTCGGTTTAGTGAAACTCTGAAATAAAAATATAGGAAATTTAAGGATCCAAATATTTGTAATTGAAGGCGGATTCGATAGTCCAATGGTATTTACCATTTTTACAGCTTCTAACGTAAGATAGCACAGTGGTAGTGAAGTCCGCTATCACGAGAATGGTGCTAGTTCGATTCCACTCCGGACCAGTTAAGCCTCTCATCCCTTCGGGATGGGGAAATTGGTACCGGAATTTTCTGGGAAAAAATCACTCTTTGCTAAACAATAGGGATTATTCCAGTCCGGCTATCTCACGACTCCGGGAAGAATCGCTCAATCAGCATTCTACGACATTCACGATGAAAAGAAAATCCTCAAGCAGCAACCGAAGCCACGCGTAAAGTTAGAAGATCTTCGTGGACAATGGATGTGAGCAAACGAATGGAATGTGAGAAGTGCTGGGATCCGCACAGCAGATGTGAAAACGGGTCAAATAGAAAGAAAAACCTAAGAGAAAAGAATATGACAGTGTGTGCCAATGGAAGTGATTGAATAACTTATAGTATGTCTTGCTATTCACAAAATAACGACTATATATGTGATAGTTCATTAAATTAGCACTCATTGGTGATTGTTTTCACTTCATTGGCCAATTTACTGAGAAAAGAGACGCAACGCTAAAAAGCTAACACAGTAATGTCAAGCTTTTTAATAAATCTGTAAACCTTTGCTTACGTAGAATGCGAAAATTCACACGCTTCGACGAAGTAAGACTTTGCAACAAAAAAGAGAAATAGACAAAGAAAAGAATAAAGGACAGCTTTCAAGAAACACATTAAAGTAGGTGAGATAGAATCTATGCGAAGAACGAATCGTTACTCATAACTCACACTTTTAGTTATAAAAAAAATAAAGCTCTTAGCGTTGATAAATCCCTGAGGGATGCGCCATGCATTCGACTTCATTACGCATCGTTGGAGGTTATTGAATGGATATCTGGCCTTTACAACAATTCTCGGTGGCCTACTGATGTAGCGAGCCAGTATTGATATCCTCGCAGACAAAACTGGTACCACTTCGCCAACGCCGGAGGGAGAGAAGGTTTGGTGGACTTGGGGTGCAGGAATAGATTCCACGTGTGTGTTGCAGGGCGCCTCCGACCACTGCGCCACACGCGCGCATACTTTTACTTATAACAGTTTCAATCGACGATTGTTAACCCAATTGGAAGGCAAATATGACCTGCTTTTATTTTGTGTCTGAAGGAAGTGTAAATTCCGCTTGACAAGAAGGAAAAAGAACAACTGCACCTCTCAAATACTACACAGCTATGCACGAATTCTGAATAAGTCGAATAGCAGTGAATAAATGAATGATTTAAAGACTTTTCAAGACAGTGGAAAGACTCGAATGAATAATAGAAACGGAAGTTGAAAAGCAGTAGAACATTACTAGTTGTTCGCGTAATGGCGCTAATCGATAAAAAAGAGAAAAAGAGGAGGTAAAGAAAATGAGACCAAATGCTCAGAAGCCGCTAATTTTGTAAAACGACGAATCGATAAATGGCCGCTATTAATGCAAATCGTTCTTGGTATCGACAATCCAGTGCTAAATATAGATATCGATTGACGCATTCATAGAATCGACTTCACGTTGCAATCATAAATTTATGAAAACTGACAGTACTAAATGGATTAGTCAGTTCGCAAGGTGTCGTTTCCTTTCTCAGCAATCTTTGTAATCCAATGCCGAGGTTAATAGAAAGTCGATCCTGGGATTGGTTTGCATTTGTTAACATATGTAAAAAGAAATGAAACAAGCGAAACAAAGTTATAATAAAACAAAAGAAATAAAGCTATTGCGGTGTTCACTGACACCGGAAGACCTCAGGACACTGGTCTGTGGAGAGGATACGCGGGCCCCGGCAACGTTGAGTGTAGAGACTTCGGAATAAATCAAAGCAATCATGTACTTTCCTGTAAGTGCATACAACAGATCAGCTTCTCTGTCCCTCATGAGCCTTATTGATTCATATCTTTCGTATTCGTACAATCATACTCATATACACTTAAGTTGGAGTATTTATATGTAAATGAACCTCATTTTGTAATCAATTCGACTAAAACTCGGGGCTCAATCGACTAAGAAACACATCGAACGTGGGTCATCAGGCTGCATAAATGCCCCACGCATACTCCAGAAGAGATCTGTAGGCTACTCGTCGGCACGTACAGTATAGCTCAATCAGGTTCCAGTGACCACTCTATTAGCAAAAACAATAAAAGGGTTCAATTTAATACATGACATTCTCTCGGTTTTAGAGTAAAATGAGTTCATATGGCTGCTTAGCATCACTGTAGTCGTTAAAAGAAGATTTTCTTAGTGCTTGCTTCAGTCAGCTGATGATGAAATAGATCACAGATGACGCAGATGACTATAAATAGAATGAAGTAATTCATAAGAGCAAAAAATTGTAGGCAACAAAACAATGAAGGTAGAGCACCCGTTCTACCATTCCGGAGGAGCGCGTGTGGCCCAGTGGTTGGAGGCGCCACTGCGACGCTCACGTGGAATGCGCCCATGGCCCACCAATCCTTCCATTCCTCTGGGGTCGGCAAATTCGTACCAGACTTGTCTGAGAGGATAGCAGCACTGGCTCGATAAATTGGCCGGCCACCGCGAGTCATTGTAAAGGCCAGATATGCATTCAATCACCTCCAACGATACTTAATGAAGTCGAATGCATGGCGCATCCCTCAGGGATTGATCAACGCCGAAAGCTTTATCCTTTATCCTACCATTCCGGATGGTATAGGAAAAGCTCTGCTCGCTCCTATAATATACCAGACTTGTCCAGTAGTTTGTTTTTTTCTTAAAGGGCATGTACAGCAATATTGCCTAGAGTGTTGAAAATCTGAACACTGTGTCTCTGATCATCTCTAATGGAAAAGCGCTAATTGTTTCAACTATTTTCTTGAAGAAGACACTCTATTGTCCTCCTGGGCTAACATACGCTTCCAGTTCTTAAGTTAAAATAGCCGTATAACTCCTGAATGCTTCTTTCACTTATTTGGAACAAGTCACTCCTTGTGGCACTCTTGGTGCGCCGTTCGATACCTCTAAATACCTATTGTGGTTGTGCAGCAACCATGTGTAGGTCACAGAAGAAAGATTCGTGAAGTCAAAGAGGTGAGCAAGAAGTTCAGGTATTTTTGATTCCTTCACCACATCCTCCATGAAATTCGCAATACCTTCAGAGCCTTACTTTCAAGCTTGAGTTAAGGTGCATAACACTCCAACTGATGTTAGCCATAGATCAGGAAAGTTTAATATACCGTCCTGGAATTAACTTATCTCCTAAGAGAGAACGCTGTGAGCCTTCTGTGGGTATCCCTCTTGAAGAAAAGAAAAATAGGGCCTTGTGGAAAACGTAAAAGCTCTTCTAGTCCCGAGAATAAATAGATCCCATGCTGTTAACAGACTTCCACGAGACATAAATCAAGGCTATACAGCAATATTTTCTATAAACGGTTTAAAATAATGAAGCGACGAAGGTTATATTAATGCTACTAGTTACTAGTGAGAGCTTTCGTCCCTCCATTTCCTGGAAAGTCTTGAAAATCGGAACTATTCACAGACCAACAGACAAGAGAAGGTGAGAATATCGTAAAAATCGAACAAACTGGTCCAGATTATTGCAAAAACGGGTTAAATATTAAAAAAATCGATACGAAAGGAGGAAAAGACGGCGTTATAAGTCTGCGAAAATTGCGTGAAGAAATCAATAACGACATTGGGACAACCCGTCCAGTGGAATTTCAGTGAAAACTTGGACGGCTCTCATTCTCTCGCTCTCACTCTTCCTATCGTCCTTTTTACGTTTCCTTTAGAATTTTTATGAGAAAATTATGATCAATTATGATCAATATACATATTTTCACAAGCATTTCACAACGTAAACGGATGCCATATACGTCATTAATGAACAGATAGGAAAAAAAAATCTGAAAGAACGCGTCAGAAACAACCGCGATGATGCTGAGATTATCTGCGGTGGGGAACGAACGCGCTATCGTCCTTTCCGGGGTAGGCAGTAGACAAAAACGGTTAATATTAAAAAATCAACATTGTGAACGCCATCAGAATTCTTGAACTAAGCGATCTACGCCAGTGTAAAGGTGTAGCTATTGATTGAAAATTGGACAAAACCAGAAGACTTGAAAGGTAATAATGATGATAGGAAAATTATTAGTTAGCATAAAATGTAACTACTGTACGTCAGCACTTTAAATGTTAATCGATAAATTGTGGTCAGACGAAAAATGACTTTTTTCTCTCATTTTTCCTTATGATTTATGTATAGTGGTAAAAATTCGTATGCCACATTCATGTTGAAATGAATAGATCCTAGTGATAGCAATAATTAATTTCTTAACCCTGGATTCAATCGTACTGGGATGGAGGGTTGATGACGTTTCAGCTTATCACGCCATTCTACACAATTTCCGCTCATCACGCCTTTTTACACAATCTTTTAAATAGTACCGTACTTTAAAGGTTCATTGTGAACACAATGGCACTAGTCGCTGTCTATACTAACCAGAAAAAGGAGATTGTTTCGTTTGATAACATGGTAAACAGAATTACGCACACTGTTCACTTTCAGTTGATTTTCACTTCCAGAAAAATATCATTAAATTGGGTGCCTGTATGAGAAAAAGGAAGAGAAAAAAGAAGGGGAGGACCAAAATGTTTTCGTTTTTTATTCAATCATTTCTACAAGAGAAACAATGAGAAAATGCTATTTCACTTCTTTATTCTTGGTTGCTACAACACATTTCTAAATCAAATTTGAATCTCATCTAAACTATCCATGGAGAAAACAAAGGCCAGAAAAACCAACAATTTCGGAAATCGATCTATCGTTTAAAAAAAGGCGTTTGTTGAAGAGTCCATCACTAGTAGTCATTTCAAAGGCTTCACTGCTGTTGAATTTTACATTTCCCCCTCATTTTCTACATTATAGACATAGCTCTGTCAAAACAGCTGACCATGTGATGAAGCATCCTTCAAACTTCGTCTGACGACTACAATCTTTTGCAAATTAGATCCTATGACTGTCTAAGTGACAGAGTTTGGACAGGAGGATTACGGTAAAGAATGAAAGGATGAAGTATTCAGCACTCATCAATCGTTTTAGAATGCACTGTGCATCGATCTTCATTCAGCATCATAGACGTGATTGAATGCATATTTGAGAGGTGCAATGGCTTGCGGTTATGATCTGGTGTATTACGTCCCAGACATGTCTGGTATCAATTCGTCGACTTCGGACAGGTAAGAGTCTAGACAGATCGTACAGAGAGTGGTATTGAACCATTGACCACTTGTATATGACAAGATACCCCTAACCGGTGAGCTATACTCGGGCGATGCCACGGAAGAAACAAGATTTCTTATTTTTCCGTCACTTTAAATAATAATAAATATTGTTCGGAAGATTTCTCTGACTAAAGTTATACATATAAAAGTCGAACTGGTTTGATTCTAAGAATGAAACAGATTTCAAAAGGATAAATGAATTTTCTTTGCTCGTTCAATGCCTACCAACAGATATATTAACCTGTTTTTCAATGATTTTACCATCTACGGAATAGAAGACGTCTTAAAAAAAAATCTGACAGACTCACTATAGCGCCTCACAAGCAAAGAAGAAAGATTTTACGAAAAAATGAGCAGGAAAAACCAGGTGAAAGCGTGAACTTCAAAACGTAAAGAATCGTTGGAAGGATTAGGGCGCTGTTTATGAAACATTTCAGGCAAGAACAACTACATTAACCTAAAAAAGGTTACAGCACATATGGAAACTAGATCGAGAATTTTTAGACATTTGAAAGAAAAAGAAGTCCATTTAAAAACTAACCCAATAAAAAAGATGAACCGTGTGAATGTGTGACACATAACTCTACTGATGACGGAAACCGATCGTCGGTGTGTTTCGAATGAGATTTAGGATCCTGGTCCAAAGACATCGAGGCGGTGATTAGCTGACCAGAGGAGGTCGTAGGGGTTGGCCGTGACGACAGGCCGGCGCCCGTCAACCCGATCGACCCGACGTGGCACCCTTTCGCCATATGCGTTCGTCTGCGTCTCCGCATCGGTCGGCACTGCCTTCGTGCCACAGCGCTGGACGCGGAGCCTGCAATCATACGATTGTCGTCGCCCACCCAGCGACGCCGCTGCTGCAATCGCATGTCGCTCATTCACGTCATATCAATTTGTATCGCACGCCACATGGTCTAGTCTCGCTTTGTCGCGCTTAGCTTGTTCGTCACCTCCCATCGCCCATTGTCCATTGTCCGCCGTATGTCGTTCGCCGGTCATCGCTCATCGTTCGCCGCGCACCGCTCACCATTCGCCCCTCGTCGTTTGGCGCTCGTTCTTAACCGCATGACGCTCTTCGTTAGGCGCCTGGCGTTTATCGGTCTCCGCCAGCCGCACATCGCTCATCATTCATCGCCAGACGCTCACCGTTCGCCGCTCGTCGCTCGCCGCCTGCTGCTCAGCGTTTGTCGCCCGTCACTGGTCGGTCGCCACCGGCCGCTGACCGGTCCCTGCTCGTCGTTTGCCGATCGTTCTTAACCGCGCAACACTCTTCGTTCGCTGCCCACTGCCGCACGTCGTTCATTGCCCGTTGCCGCCCATCGTTTATCGCCCGTTGCTGTCCTTTGCTTGTTGCAGGTGGCCTAGCGCCCGATGCCCCCAACTCACTGATCGTCGCCCAATTTTGGCCTGATTACGTTACGTTACGTTCTGATTTCATATTTTCGAAATTAAGGCAAGTTTAAAGATTAAGATTAAGACAAGGAGAAGATTAAGACAAGTTTACCACAGATCTCCCTCATAAGAGTGATCCCGAGCCGGTTAGTGGCGAGGCTACGTGGCGCGTCCCCAGGTGGCGGATAGGGGATTAATCGCGGACCAAAAGCGACCTTTGCTTTCCTGAGACGCAGGAGGATCCAGGAGATGAACTAGCTGTTCCTGCTGCGCCGATTCGGTACATACTTTCTGTATTTGCTAGGCGTATTGATGCCTGCGTGTGTGAGTGCGTTATCGCTTAATGCAGATTGTATTCTACAAGTCAATTCTGGCAAAAGCCTGCAATCAAGTGACACGGAAGTATAGGAGAGGCGGTTAGGAGTCGCCTCTAACAAATAAGCTCCATGTCCACCCTGGCAGAGAATGGCAAGCTAGTCCTGAGTATACCCAGCCCCCAAGTTCAAAGCCCAGCAAGCTATACGTGGGTATCGAAATGCTAAACAGAGTTTAAAAAAAAAACGTGCCTCATTCCTCCGACAGCGAAAGACCCTCAATTTTGCAGCGTTGGATAGGGCGAGTACGGAAAGGCTGCTAACATCTCAGGGCCAATGGAAGCTGCCTGGATCAAAAACTATGGTGACGATCTGTACTTACGACGCACGTACACTTGCATCCGAGTCTTCGATACAAGACTAGCTCATACAAGTAAGAATGATAAGGTACGACGTCATTGACCTGGCCGAGACGAGACGGCGTTGAATGGGTGGCGTCGTCTATAGCACTGGAGAAGAACTGTTCCTCGGAACTGCGACAGTAGAGGAGTCGACGGCTTCAGTGTTCTCGTCAACACGAGTTTGTCCATGAACATCGATTCATTCGAACAGCTTACGACCCGAATCGGACGTTTACAAAGATGTGGATCTATACTGGCTTTGACAATCTTCGTCGTTTAGGCGCCAGCATCAAACTATGACGAAGAAGTCGAAGCGCTTTACATGGACTTGGAGAAGTTATATTGAGAAAAACATACATTCTTCAAGGTTTCAATGCCAAGATTGGGCCAGAAAGCGTCTGAAGAACGTCACATTGGGACCCACGGATTAGAATGGAATGAACAGGGTGAGCGGCTCTCTGAACTTATCATGGCGACCAAGACCATCTATGGTAACTCACAATTCCAGCAACCACACCCTCAACGCTAGACGTGGGAGTCTCGCAATGGAGAGTACCATAACAAAATAGACCACATCACAGTAAACAGAAAGTTTTGCTTAACCGATTTCGCTGTTGTTTCAAAATTCTACACGAGAGCAGACCACCGTCTCCTTCGTGCAAGATTGCGGAAAGGAGAAAAAGCCGCTGAATTCAAAAACCGAAGTCCCAGGACCACCACAAACAGGCACTTATTCAACTCATTAGTCGGCTGTTGGGAAGATACCGCTGTCGACAACATCGACGAGGAATACGATCGGCTCATTCAACATGTTCACGTTAGCGCTATGAATGCTGAGAGTTCGAAAGTCACCAAGAGACGTCTGTCTCCAAAAACTCTCGAGCTGATACTCGAGCGTGGAACAGCAAAAGTTGCAGCCAGCCGCGAACTAACGTCCGAACTTACGAATCAATGCAGTCAGAAGATGAAAGAAGATCGTAAAAAGAAAAGAGCAGCCGTAATGGTCGAAGCTGCAGAGGCTGGGAGAAGCATTCGCTAAGTACATCGAACCTTTGCCAATTACAAGACCAAGATGATTGCACTCCGACGCCCAGACTGAACAATAACAGCTTCTAGAAAGGCAGCGGAGAAAATCATTTACGAATACTACTCAGATCTCTTCGACAGCCACGTCTACCTCCCATCATGTGAAATAAAAGAGGATGGATTAACTGCACCATCGGTTCTTCCATCCGAAATCCGACATCCTTTGTACTAGATTCTATTTCTCGTGGAAAGAAGAAAAATCCGCTAAATTCAAAAACCGAATTCCCAGAACCACCACAAACTGGGACTTACTCAATTCATTACTCGACTGTTGGGAAGATGCCTTTGTCGATAACATCTGGTCCAATCTGCTTGTTGCCTGTCGTCTACAAACTTTTCACTCGAGTCATCGTAAACAGGATTGACAGAACACTGGACGAAGGACAGCCATGTGATCAAGCAGGGTTTCGAAAAGGATTTAGTACGATGGACCACATTCATACGATGACAAGGCTCATTGAAGTGTCGCGAGAGTACAAAAGACCGTTTATTCTCACCCTCATCGATTCACAGAAGGCCTTTGAATCAATTAAGATAGAAGCAGTCATGGAAACCCTTGGTAGTCAAGGAGTCCCTTCTCAGCACACAAAGATTCTTTGTGAGCTGTACAAAAACTTCAATACCAAAATTTCACCATTCTACAACTATATTAACGTTGACTTCCATACAATAACACACATGCAACACAATCGTAGCTGAAGTTTCGACAGAATCGCCCTCTTCAGACGTCGAAGACAAATGAAGAAAGTGGCTCTGAAGAAGGCGATTCTGCCGAAACGTCAACTGCGATTGTGTTGTATGTGTGTTATTGTATGGAAGTAAACATATTCTGTTTAAAAAACTCGCGATACCTAGGAGAGAAAACGACGAATTCAGAATTCAATGCCGAGGTTAATAGAAAGTCGATCTTGGGTACTATTAACGTTGACGTCAAAAGAGGAGTTAGGCAAGGCGATACAATCTCGCCAAAACTATTTACCGCCACCCTACAGAACGATCATTGGAATGGGATAACATGAGAGTGAAAATCGATGGTCGGCAGTTACATAAAGCGTGTCGAAAGATTGAACTTGGACTAAATCTCACGGAAACGGTCTAGACCAAGATGATTGCACTCCGACGCCCAGACTGAACAATAACAGCTTCTAGAAAGGCAGCGGAGAAAATCATTTACGAATACTACTCAGATCTCTTCGACAGCCACGTCTACCTCCCATCATGTGAAATAAAAGAGGATGGATTAACTGCACCATCGGTTCTTCCATCCGAAATCCGACATCCTTTGTACTAGATTCTATTTCTCGTGGAAAGAAGAAAAATCCGCTAAATTCAAAAACCGAATTCCCAAAGATCACTCAGCGTTATCGAACGCACAGTGGAAAGGAAGATTCTAGGAGTATCCCGTTTCGCACAAGTAAGGGATGGGATCCGTAGCTCCGACGTGCGTCAACGATCAAAAATCAAAGATGCCGTTCTGTATGCCAAACAGTCGAAAATAATGTATGCCGAACACGTAATGCATATGAATGATAATCGATGGATTAGAGCCTTTAGTGGCTGGATTCCTCTTGATGTCAAACGTACTGCAGGAAGACCACCGACCCGATGGTCAGAGTTCTTCACGAAGATCCTAAAAGGAAAACATAATGGTCGACGAGTCCCTAGAGCGACCAGAACCCACTGGGCTACTCCTGCACGCGATAAGGAAAAATGGAGGATTTACTGGCGCCCGCATGACTCACTCCACGGTCAACAGCACTACAGGTGATACAGGTGAAGACAAGTCTAATAATTCACATTACATGTGATAACATCGGAGAAAGGTCCTTTACAACTGCTGCAAGTCAATGAACTCAACGAGGCAGAAAAAAGTTCACACTAAGTATAAATCGAAAGAAGACCCAGTTCTTGAAAAAAAAGCTCATAAAAACTCATGGTTCGAAAGCTAGCAGATCAAACCAAACAGTTCTCTTGCTACGGAGAGCACTTTATACGTATGTCTTGAACGCTGAATGAACATGGAGATCTGCATGAACTAGGAATTAAACAAAGGAAGGAGGGCAGCAAAGGACGCATGAGAGCTTCTCAAAGAAGCCACCGACAACCACCGCACCAAAACTCTGCGCTCATCGGTTTAACTGAGCAGTCCTCTCAGCGCTCCGTTATGCAGCAGAGACGTGGGCCGAGGCTTCAAACAGGTTAAGAATTCCGCGCGCAACCAACAGAGTGCTTAAACTATGTATCGTAAAATTTGACTTGCACTGACAAGGTCTAGCCAGAATGCGCAGCTCTGATCTGCTGAACCTACCCCATCTTCGGGGTCCAGGAAAATTATCAATAGCGTAGCAGAGACGGACTAGTTGCCTAACAAGAAGAACAGATTACGGGTGAACGAAAAGAACAGTGGAGTGGACTCGAACAGAAAGCAGGTCTCTCCTTTGGGGATCTTGCTAATAATGGGCGGACATATTCCTGGACAACATCAACTATCTTCGTTCGCAGACGGTTATTTCAGAAATAAGGAATGAACATCACTATGTTCGCGGCGGAAGACACCTCCATGACGACGCTAGCGCGAGAGAGATGGATGCAAATTGTGCTGAAACCCGGACTACCAATAAAGGCGCGCTGTCCGGCTATCTAAGTGGGTATTCAAATATGATAAATTGAAGGTAAAAATGGTGTGGCGCACTTCCAGACAAAACATAACTCCTTGAGCAAGACTTAACGACAGAAAAATGGAGTAGAATGAGTCGCTTCACTGATATTTTTATTGTTTTCTTAGAGATCATTTGGAAGCTATTGTGGATTAAGAACGACTATGAATAGTGACAAAAGGACCCTTGCTTGTTCATTGCTAAATTCACCAAACGCAGACAGTTTACTTTTCAGTTCAGACAGACAGGGTTTACTTGTACGCTGGTGAAAAGTGTGATTGTCTAGAGTTAATATCTGAGCTAAGCAGTATTAAGGGATGGCTTCTGCCATAAAATTCTTATTTAACAGGAGAAGCATATTCGTATAGGTAGGTTTTTATTAAACTGCAATCTTCCAGAACGACGAATATTTGGATCATCCGACTGCGTCAGGCACTAGAAAGTGTCACATTGACATTTTGCTTCTTCTTTAGAAAATCTTTTCGAAACCGTTAAAGAAAACGAAAAAATAAATAAGTTTTGTGAAACTTCAAATATTGTAAAGTTTAAACTTCATATTAAGAGCAAGGATCGCTCATGGTAAAAGATGAGAGTTCAGTATAAAAAAAGAAATTGATGAAATTTTGTCTGCTAAAAAAAGAAATAACGTTAAGAGACAGGTTCAAACCATTTTCTTTTTTGGAAATCTGGACATGAATACAGTACCTTCAAGGAGAAAACTTAAAATGGTGTGGGCCGCAGCAGTGAGGATGATTCTCAGTGTTCGAAATGTAGTCGCTAATGGAGCTGAACACTATCTACACAAGTCTTCCTGTATAAGAAGAACACCGAATCCGGCTATACGTGGGTAGGAGATAGTGAAGATGATCAACTGAACTGAATACTTCAGTAGCCTGCAAATTGTAGGATGGATGGTAAAGTGAACTCGATGTGTATGAAGCTGCAGAAGTCTTAATAAAAATGCTCAAAAGGGCTTAAATCTTTTCACGACTGAAGAGTAACTACTAGACCAAAGCCGTAAATGACGACATTTCAAGCGAACAATGGGTGTTAGAAACGTTGATGTCATTACCGTATTTCTTAATTAACAGCTTCTGAACTAGAGAACTACAGCGTCATTAAGGGATTCAGAACAATAATTGGTCACGCCATATTACCGCAGAATCAAATCACTCCAGATGTTTAGTTGAATCGTTCTTAATCGTGCGACGAAATTAAATGTGCAAATAAACCAATTAAAAAAGACTTAAAAATGTACCGTATATGCACAAAATTATTATTGAAGAATTTTGTGCTGCCAAATTCCCTGTGCTGAGCTTTCAACTTCCTAACGGCTTACCACCTCTTCGTGATTGCGAGGTGTTGCTGGGTGGTGAGGTGCGATGTAAGGCTGGGCAGTTCATCCTACTGCCAGGGTCTCCCAAGCTAAGAAAGAGTAGGGCGTTACCATCAAGAAGCCCAGCTAAAAGTAAACCAATACCGGAATCTGTCACTGCCCTATTACCACACTAGTCGCAAGGTGGCAAACTCCCCTCTGATCCGCAACGGTGGAGACGGTGGAGACGGTGGAGACCAAGGAGAATCCACTCGACAAGCGCTCTACGATATTCATAGAGAAGGCGACAATCCTTGAGTAGTAGCTGAAGGCACACGTAAAAAAAAGTTGGAAGACCTTCGTGGATGATGAATACGAGGAAGAGGCTTGAATGAGAGAAGTGTTGGGACCAGCACAGTACATGAGAAAGAGGGGTCGAGGGAAGAAAATAATGCAGTAGTTCCGCACTTAGAAGAGGACCAAAAGCTCTGCAAAATGAAGCCTAATCACATCCATTAGACTCGAAATTGATTGAAGCAGCTAACTTAATTATGTCTCGACAAATACAGTTATTTGGTCATTTACTTGTCAGCATTCCTTTCTTTAACAAATTTTCATTTTTTCTCGTGAGAACTTTGGCTTTTGATGCATAACTTAAGCGAAATTTGAATTCGTTTTCTTTCAGAAGAAATAAAGTTGAAAGCGATGCTGGCGAATAAAGTAAGAAAAAAATTCGACGAATTAAAATAACCTAAAACAAATGAGCACTGAGGTTGGACGCCAACGGACGGCAGATAGAAAAAGAAAGAGTGAGAGGAGAGAGAGAGGAAGGGAAAGAGGAATTGCGACATAAAGAGAGATAGACAGAGAGAGAGAGAGAGAGAGATTTATGAATGAACGACTTAGATGAGCAACGAGCACCGACAGCACTTCGTTATAAAATGTGAGATCGTGTTAATGCTTTCAACAAAGCGCTAAATTTGAGTGTCGTTTGAATTTTTTGCTTAATTATCTTATACGATGCGTACTTACGTCTGCAGCACGGATCCTAGCATTTCTCGCATCTGATTCGAATCCTGGCATCTATCATCGCCGAAAGTGTTCCAAATTTTACGTGTGGCTTCGACTGCTGCTTGAGGATTTTCATTTTATCTTTAATGTCGTAGAATGCTGGTCGAGTCAATTTTCTCTGGAGTCATGTGATAGCCGAGATAGAGCGTTCCCAAATGGATTACACAGAGAGAAGGAGAGAGAGAGAGAGAGAGAGAGAGAGATTTTCTTTTTAGACAAGGCCGGCAACAACCCTGGAAGGATGAGAGGCTTGGTGAGCCCAGAGCGGAATCGAACCATCACCGTACTCATGATGACTGGTATCACTGAAACTATGCTATCCGTAGTCGCCTAATGTAAAAAATTATTCCGTTGTAGTGAAGGTAGTGCAATTGCATCCGAATTTACAGCAAGAAATATTAGGGATCAACTTCTACGCAAAGTCCATCAAAGCGTGTAATGTATAAGGCTGTTGAAGAGCATTTTCTTTCATCTAGCAATGCAATGCCCCATTAAAGTTTCCACAAAATTGCTCACATCAAGCTTTTTGGCAAGTTCGGGAACAGAACTGTTTGTATTTGTATTTGCTTCCATCAGTGCTTACGTTTTATCGTCGTCACTAGCACACGGGCATTCTTCGCCTCCTTCACCTTGAATGCCCAATTCGCCACGACGAAATTTTCCAAGTCAATGTTGCACTGCACGTTCCGTATCACCACTCAGCCTATTATTTCTTTAATGTTACGGGCTTCCAGATGAAATACGTCCGAGTTTGCTCTTAAAATTTGTCAAAAAGACAACTTCTACTAAAATCCTGTTAAGCAGAGGGGCTTGCATACAATGGGTTTCGAAAGAATAAACAATAGTATTATACTGGAAAAAAAGATATTGCTAAAGCTCTTTTTTTAACCTACCCGTCATCACATCATCTGCGCAGATCATAGTTCTAGCGCTTTGTTCGTTTTCTTCGCATCCATTGTCCACAATGGTCTGCGAACATTTCGTTTGTTGTATTGGTCACTGCTAACAGATTTGGTCTCCTTTATAAATGTCCTGAGTTGCTGGCCACTCGATTTTTCATGTGTACCCATGTGGAATGGTGAAGAGTGTTGAGGAGGTTGAGCCAGAACCATGCTTCCTGAGGAGGTGCATCATTAACCTTTCGGTACTCCCTCCCACTTCCATTTATATTTACTTACGAAAAACCTTTAGCAACCGTTTCTTATAGATGGCATTGCTAAGACGATTAAGAACACTCAGTTGAAGTCATTGTTACTTTGAGAGATACGGAGCAGCCGAAATGCTATCCAAATAAAGACTTTGACGATAACCTTGTGTCAGCTGCTCAATGAAAAAACAACCTACATTTATTTCATAACCTTCTCCGCCATGAATACCATGGTTGTGAAAAGCATGCTATGTTAAAATCAGGACCAGAATTGCCTCACAGCACACCCTAGAAAAGATAGACTACGGCTGCTCTGCGTATATTTCAATTCAATTCTTGGAAATATTTCGAACATTTGATATGACGTCTTAGACTCTAGAATCACTATCTTTTCAATTACAAAGTATGCCCCTATGGTTCGGTCGAATGCTCCACTGCCGGACGGACACCTGGTCATTCAGTCTTATTTGTCTGACAATAAGCTGTATTGTCGTCTTTATTCAAAACATTTCAACGTGTAGTTCCAAGAACAAGAGAAATCAAGAAGGAGAAGCGGTTAGTTTAAGCGACAAACATTTGCTTGCTTGTAATTGCCATCAATACTTTACGGTTTGAGATTCAAACTAAGCAGTAGTTCCAACTAAATCCGTAACAATTTTGTGATACAAACTGTTTAACTAGTTACGAGAATATACTGTTGTTCACATTCATAACCCATGCCATTTAGCACGAATTTCATAGAGTTCAGCATCGTAAGACTAGAAGATAATGCAACCTTACAGCCGATTTTCATATTTTTCACATAAAGTGTAAAGTGAAAAATGCTATCATGATATGAAAAAGAAAACTGTAAGGCAGCGATGTATCTCATTTAGACGAGACCAACCCATAGTGTTAACTCCATTACAAACCTTCCAACAAGCTATTCGTTAAGGTCATTAAGGCCTAAAGAATCATACTATGAGCAAACCTGTTTTGGAACTCTGTGTAGATATTATGAAGGTGAAAAACTCTTCTGAAAAGAAAGGATTCAGCACGATTCTGGTTGTGGCCCACGACTAACGCAGTTTCGAAAAGTGAAACCAGAACAAGTAATTTTAGCACCTCCTGGTCAATCTCTTGTTGAGCCTTGAGCGCAACAGTTTAATTATCACCTGTGCACATTTTAATTTACTACTCAATGTAATCGTATGCGAATTTATTCTTCTTTATCTGCTACAAAACTTTCGAATAAAGTTTGTTGGATTCGGAGAGGAAATTATTGAATGAGTTGCGATCACTAAGCTCCCAACAACATTATTTTTTAAAGGCTTCTACGAGCATCATGGAATCGTAACTCTACAGCGAGATATTGATTAGAACCGCTTTCTAAGTTTCGATAAATTACCCATGAGCGTTTCTTAAAGATGAAAACGACGCGTATTAAAGGCACGTGCTAGGCGATATTTGTTTTCATTTTTGTTGTTCAATAAATTGACCTCGTTTGACGACTTGCTTTGCTTATTGAATTGAGGATTCTCCGTCGGAAGCGCAGCGTTTGCGTGGTGGACATGTGTACTGGAGCAAATTATAAGCCACTAGGCACTATACGATCATGCTTTCTGAATGTGTCTCTGTTTGAAATTTTTAAACATGTGAAAGAATATGCAATGTTTTCGTGTTGACGTAATATCTGTCTACAGGAACTGATTTCATATCACCACTGTTCCGTTTTATTTCGAATTTCAAACCACGCATGCTTCATTTCTCGAAACGACTTTTAGTAATATCGGGCCCGGGGCCAAAGTACAGCAATATTTTTTCGATAAATTTTTAGAAAAAATGCCAGAAACTCTTTACATCTCAGTGAATTGGTTGCAACCTTTCCATATACTTCGTCTTGTTAATATTTGATTCTTACTTGATATTTGAACGGCCCATCCTCACTGGTTGTACAGAACCCAGCATAATCTCCACTTTTCTGAAATTTTCTGGTTAAGCTATTGTGATTCTCTGGAATCCCGAGGTCAGCCTGGCCAAAGTCTGCCTCAGGTCGTTACCACGACAGGTAGTCGTAGCCCTTGTGGATCAGGGGAGATTTGCCACCAAGCGACCTTGATACCAGGATGCGGTTTACTCTTAGATACGCTTTCTGGTGGACTCGTCGGACTCCTTCTCAGCTTGGGAGACTCTATTGGGCTCTTAGATACGCTTTCTGGTGGACTCGTCGGACTCCTTCTCAGCCTGGGAGACTCTATTGGGGAGACGAATTCCTTCGCTGTACATCGCAATCCGACATCCAGAAACACCTCCCAGCCACGTTGAGTAGGTAAACCGTTGGGACGCGTCTTGTTAATTAAACATTTAAAAGTCACACAATCATATTTTTTAAGAAACATTGAAAGATTTTTTTTTAGAAGTTTGTAGATCTCACCTTCCATATACATATAAATATTGGTCTGCCGTTTAAAGGGCCCATATATCATTGCTATGGTGTTATGACAGAATGAAGAGGTGAATTCTGCTCATCTTCCATTTATTTAGTGTTATGACGGATTTTACACTCCTTGAACTAAATTCTTAAACTTTTCTAGAATTTTTGTAAAGCATTTCATCAGCTATTTCATCCACCACATGTCTTGTTACTATGTTTTGTCGATCACGTTGAGTAGAAGCATAAAGAAGCAGCAAGTAGTTCACTGCTGCTCTCTGTTGTCTATTGATGGAGGAACACAACTTTTCAACAGCAGCTCGTTCATCGCCAATAGTGAAGTTCTGAAAAGACTTCTTCAGCACAGCTGTGCTCTGTGTACCTTAGATATTGAAGAATTGTGAGGCTGTTGATATACAACTATGAATGGAACCATTTAAACATATTGTTTCATCACTATCAGATTTTTTTTAAAACAATAAAGACCACTTCTTCAGTCTCATAGCAAATCTAATGGAGTTTCCAGAATTTTCCGTGACTAAAATCGCATATAGAACTTGGCTTTTGTTGCGTTCTCTTCTTAGCCTCACGTTAGGTGGATGTCTTGGTGTATTTTTTGCTTTAACCGAATAAAATGAAATCAATAAAGGATAAGAAAATGTCTAACGAAAATCACCAACCAGATTTGTTTGAATCGCTTCGAGTCGTAGGAAAATTTTTGGAAGATTTGTGAGTGCATTAGCGATCGCTTCATATTTCTTGGCTCTAGCCATATTGGTCGCGTTTTTATAAGAGTTGTATGCATCCTAAAGTACGATGTATATCACTAACGCGTAAAAATGTAAAGTGCTAATTACTTCGAATTACTCCTTGCATTCCACTCCAGCATGCATCGTTAGATGACGGAATACGTGTTTAACTTATGTGATCACTGGTGGAGATTTGCCGATTCATCGAACCAGTGTATCTCATTCTCCCATGCAAGTAAGCTAGAAATTTCTGAGCTATGAAGACTGAAGATGAAGCTATGGAGCGTTGTTTTGCTCACGATACATGTTGAGCCAAACACCACGATTATGCCAATGAACATTTTTAACCACTGCCCTAATCACTTGCCGGAAAACTAGCATTATGAGGAGATGTTCTTTTATTGTACGAGGAAATCTTGTTGTGTACTACAATGGAGCTACAACTGTATGAGAGAGCGGAGTGTGCCACTAGCACATTAATCTTTTGAGTTCAGTATAAATTTCAGGTTATGTATCTGTTAATGTTTTAAAATAACTTTCAAGTTGCAATCTTAATCGTTTTGTTTGCTGACTACTATTTTTAATGGCAGGTTATAATGCGAAATATAACCACAAAGATGCTGAAATATTTACAAAACTCTGGACCGCAGGTGTCTATGGTAGGGAACGAACGCGCTATTGTCCTTTCCAGGGAGTAACGCGTTCACCACCACATCATGCGGGTCCTTCGTTTCGTCTGTCTCTTGGCTAGTTCTATCGATATCTGCCAACAGCAATCACCCTTGAGCGGGATTGATCTGGGAGTAAATATCTCAGCATCGTTGTAGTTAAATTTGAAGTTATTTGGATATGTGCACATTAAAGATACATCGCATTTCAATTAGAAAAACAGACTAATTTGCACTTACCAAGAGCGACGTTCAAGTAAGTAACATCTGCGTCGATCAAATAGTTCACTACGTCCTTTATTGGCAAAAACTGTGTTATTTCACTCTTTTTTCAAAAAGAAGATAACGTTTCAGCGGATTCCATGCTCCTAAGAGCATTAAGGATTCATGATAACTGCAATCTACCCAGCAAAACACCTCCATAAATTTTAAAGGAAAATCAAGAAACCTGGATTTCAATCGTATTAGAAACAAACTAGCTTCCTCGCCCAATTACCGTTTGTTATGAGTCTTCCACTGAGAATTTCAAGCGATGACCCGCCGCACGCAGGTCCCATGGAAGCGTAATATTCCTGTCTCATATTTATCACTCTAGATATGCTGTGATATCACGTGTGACAACAAGAAATTCCATCCTGCCGTTCATTTTTGGTTTTTTGGAATTAATACAGAACGCTTCGAAAATTTTGTTTTTGAAAGCTGAGATTCCTCTGCGAGGTTGGAGAAGTCCACTTCAAAACCTTCCAAGTTACGTGCCTATTTTCTAAATGCGCTTGACCGAGTACTTAGTTTAGCCTTAAATTTAATGGCTAGGTACGTCTCGTAATAAATCCCACGACCGACTTTCTGTTAACCTCGGCATTGATAAAGTACTTCGACACCGACTTTCGTTGAACCTCGGTGTGCATAATCAATATGTATTCTTTCTTTGATGAGCTTACACGAGGTTGATTTCGTGTAAGCTCATCAAAGAAAGAATACATATTGATAAAGTAGTTCTTCGTATTTTCGCTGAGCCAACTTGAGGTGTTATTTTATAAAAAAAATAACACCTCGCTTTTGCTCAATAACAATCACCTGTATCACCTGTAGTACCGTAGATCGCCGAGTGACGCGAGCAGGCGCCAGTAAATCCTCCATTTTTTCCTGTCGCGTACAAGAGTAGCCCAGTGGGTTCTGCTCGCCTTAAGAACTCGTCGAGCATCATATCTTTTTTCTAGGCTTTTCGTGAAGAACTCTGACCATCGGGTCGGTGGTGTTTTTGCAGTACGTTTGACATCCCGAGGAATCCAGTTACTAACAACTCTTGTCCATCGGTCCGGCCCACCTTATCTTCTTCGAGTGTTTGGCGTACAGAACGGCACTGTTGATTTTTGATCGTTGACGCAGGTCGCATCCCATCCTTTACTTGTGTGAAACGGGATACTCCTAGCATCATCCTTTCGTCTGCACGTTCGATGAGGATAAGTGATCTTTCATCCTGCTCTCGCAGCTACCAGGTTTCTGATGCATATATTAGGGCAGGAAGTGCCGTTGAGTTGAAAGGTGGGCACGGAGTCGGGCGTGCTTTGTTCTCTTCACTTCATCCGTGATGCTCTTGAAAGCTCTCCAAGCCGCTCGTTTTTTTTTTGCTTAGCTTTGGGTCTATGATTGCTTTTATCTCAATTGAATCAAAAGCCTTCTCTAATCGATGAAAGTGAGACAGAGCGGTCTTTTGCACTCTCGCGGTACTTCGATGAGCCTTGTTAACGTGTGAATGTGGGCCATCGTATTAAATCCTTTTCGAAACCCTGCTTACTCGCACGGCTGTTCTTCGTCCAGTGTTTTGTCAATCGTGTTTACGATGACTTGAGTGAAAAGTTTGTAGATGACAGACAGCAAGCAGATTGGGCGATAGTTGCCTATATCGTGTAGGTCGCCCTTCTTGAACAACAACACGGCCTTGCTGGTCTTCCACTGAGTAGGGACCTTGCATTCAGACAGGTAAGGTGTGAAGAGCCGAGCCAGTGTGCTTACGAGGACTGACGGAAGGTTCTTCAGATGTTCTGATCTTATCGTGTCCGGACATGGTGCTGTTCGATTTTTCACCGACGAAATAGCATGTCGGATTTCGGAAGCGAGAACCGGTGGAACAGCATATCGATCCTCTTTTATTTCATAAGACGAAAGATGGACGTGGCTATCGAAGAGATCTGAGTAGTATTCGTGAATGATTTTCTCCATTGACTTTCTGGACGCTGTTATTGTTCTGTCTGGGCGTCGGAGTGCAATACTCTTGGTCTTGTAATTGGTGGAGCTTCGGTGGGCTTTGCGAATGCTTTTCTCAGCCTCTGCAGCTTCGACCATTACTGCTGCTCTTCTATCTTTAAACGTTGGTTCGCGGTTGCCTGCAGCTCGTGCGATTCCACGCTGGCGTATTAGCTCGAGAGTTTCTGGGGACCAGACCTCTCTTGGTGACTTTCGAACTCTCAGCTTTGCGCTGACATAAAGATGTTCGATGAGCCGATCGCACTCCTCGTCGATGTTGTCGACCACGGCATCTTCCCAACAGCCGAATGAGTTGAATAAGTCTCAGTTTGTCGTGGTCCTGGGACTTCGGCTTTTGAATTTAGCGCCTTTTCCTCCTTTCCGCAATCTTGCACGAAGGAGACGGTGGTCTGATCCCGTGCGTTCCTGAGACGATCTTCTTTGTCCGATCTTGGCATTGAAATCTCCAATGATGACCTTAAAGAATGTATGGTCATTTCTGTAGAACCTCTCCAAGTCCACGTAGAACGCCTCGACTTCTTCTTTGTCATAGTTTGATGTTGGCGCGTAAACGACGAAGATTGTCAAAGCCGGCGTTGATTCACATCTTTTTAATCGTAAACCGATTCGGGTTGTAAGCTGTTCGAATGAATTAACGTTAATGGACAAATTCGTGTTGACGAGAACGCCGACACCGCCTACGTCTCTACTATCGCATGTCCGAGGAACAGTTCTTCTCCAATGTCATAGACAGTGTTGAGTGGGTGGCGTTGGCTCGTCTCGGCCAGGCCGACGACGTCGTGCCTTATCATTCCTGCTTGCATGAGCAGGTCTTCTATCGAGGACTGGGATGCAAGTGTACGTGCATTCTAGGTACAAATCGTCACTATAGTTCTTCGTGATCCAGGCAGCTTTTATTGGCCCTGAAATTTTAGCAGCCTCTCCGTACTTCCTAATTAACATTGCAAAATTGGGGGCTCTTTCGGGGTCAGGGGAATGAGGTCCGTTTTTCTTTCTGTGTTTAGCATTTTGATACCCACGTATAGCTTGCTGGGATCTGAACGTGGGGGCAGGGTATGCTCACGGGTAGCTTGCCATGCTTTCGCAGAGTGGACATGAAGGTTATTTGTTGGAGGCGGCTCCTAACTGCCTCTCATATACTTCCGTGTCACTTGATTGCAAGCTTTTGGTAGAATTGACTTGTAGAATACAATCTGCATTATGCGATAACGCACCCACACGCGCATGCATGAATACGCCTAGCAAATACAGAAAGCATGTGCCAAATCGGCGCAGCAGAAACAGGTAGTCCATCTCCTGGATCCACCTGCGTCTCAGGGAAGCAAAGTCGCTTTTGATCCGCGATTAACCCCCTATCCGCCAAATGGGGACGCGCCACGTAGCCTCGCCACTAACCGGCTCGAGATCCCTCATATGAGGGAGATCCGTAGCTCTACGAGAATACGAAGAATTGATTTCTAGATTTTATTCCATGAGGATTCGTAGTGGTGTACCCGTTTGGTCAGTATATTCGCTCCCACACGCTCTACAAGAGAATAGGCACACTGTATCTGAATTCATACAATCACCCTTTAGCATATCGAGCAATTTTCCGTTGTGCATATACGGCTATGCAGGCTGTTACCAATTAGCTGACATCTGAGAGTGTCCATTGATATTCCAGAGATTCCAGAGATTTTTACTTTTCTGTACTAGACTTTTTCAGTCAACGTTTTATATCTGCAATTATTTCGCTGGAAATGATTGACAAATGAAAAGGGTCCTCATTTTAGCATGAATTATCCTTTAGGGGCATTGTTTTTCCTCTATGCCTAAACTGAGGAGCTAGAGGAGCTAAACTGAGCTAACTGAGCAGAGTAGCCCATTGGATTTTGCTCGCTCTAGGGACTCATCGAGAATCATATCTCTTTTCTAGGCTCTTCGTGAAGAACTCTGATCGTTGGGTTGGTCGTTTGCTTCCAGTACGTTTGACTTCCCAGGGAAACCAGTAACTAACGGCCCTTGTCTATGGGTTGTCATTCATAACCATTGAGTACACGGCCGCCTTATCTCTGACTGTTTGGCGTAGGCGACCAGGTTTCTGACGCATACGTTAGCGCAGGGAGAACCGTTGAGTCGAAAAGGTGGGCATGGAGACGGGTATTCTTTGTTCTCTCCACTATATCCTCGATGCCGTTGAAGGATCCCCAAGCCACTCGTTTTCTTCTGCTCAACTCTAAAGCTAAGCCGTTCACCATATTGATTTTCCGACCAAGATAGACATAACTGGAACATTCAAGGATATTCGTTCCGTTGAGCGTGAATGGAGCATAGAAAACCGAACCGTTCCTCCTAAACATCGTTTTTGTGAGATTTAGTCGAAGACTAATCTTTCCACAGGCTTTATCAAAGTCGACAAGCATTCGTTTCGCTTGGCTAATGTTTGGTGTTATAAGGACGATGTTACCAGCAAAGCGTAAATGATGTATCTGCCGACCATCGATTTTCACTCCCATGTTCACCCATTCCAATGTTCGCATGACGTTCTAAAGGGTCGCGGTAAATAATTTTGGCGAGATGGTATCGCCTTGCCTATCTCCTCCTTTGACGTCAGTATTAATATGGTTATAGAATAGTGGTACCTTGATTGTGAAATTTTGTACAGCTCACGAAGAATCTTTATGTACTTAGTATGGGCTTCTTGACTATCAAGGGCTTTCATGAATGCTTCTATCCCAATTGAATCAAAAGCCTTCTCTAAGTCGATGAAAGTGAGACAGAGCGGTCTTTTGTACTTTCCCGATACTTCAAAGAGCCTTGTTATGGTGTGGATGTGGTCCATCGTACTAAATCCTTTTCGAAACTTTGTCTGCTCACATGGCTGTCTGTCGTCCAGTGTTTTGTCAATCCTGTTTAGCATGACTCGAGTGAAATGTTTGTAGGCGACAGACATAAAGCAGGTTGGGCGTTATTTGCCGATATCTGTGTAGGTCACCTTTCTTGAAGAATAACACGGGCTTGCTGGTCTTTCACTGAGTAGGGACATTGCATTCAGGCAGATAGCGCGAGAAGAGCCGAGCCAGTGTGTCTTGTGGAAGATTCTTCAGGTGTTCTCGTTTTATCCTGACTGAACCTGGTGTTCCTCGAATTGACACCGACGAAACAGCAAATCGGATTTCGGGGATTTCGGAAGGAGAACCTGCGATGCGACATATCCATCATATTTTATTTCATATGACAAAAGGTGTACTTGGTTATCGAAGAAATCGGAGTAGTATTCGTGGGTGACTTTCTCCGTTGCTGTTCCAGACGTTGTAACTGTTCCGTCTAGGCGTCAGAGTGCAGTCGTCTTGGTGTTGTAATTAGTGAAGCTTCGGTGAGCTTTACGAATGCTTTTCTCAGCCTCTGCATTTTCGACCATTACTGCTGCTCTTCTCTCCTTACGATCTTCTTTTACCTCCTGTCTGCATTGCTTCGCAAGGTCCAACGTTAGTTCGCGGTTGCCTGCAGCTCGTGCCATTCCACACTGGCGTATTAGCTCGAGAGTTTCTGGAGATAGACGTTTCTTGGTGACTTTCGAACTCTCAGCTTTCATGGCGCTAACGTGAAGATGTTCAATGAGCCGATCGCATTCCTCGTCGATGTTGTCGAGAACGGCATATTCCCAACAGCCGAATGAGTTGAATAAGTCCCAGTTTGTGGTGATTCTGGAACTTCAGTTTTTAAATTTGGCGGCTTTTTCTTCGTTCTGCGAAAAATAGAATCTTGTACGAAGGAGACGGTGGTCTGATCCCGTGTAGAGTTTTGAGACTACAGCGACATCGGATAGGCAAAACCTTCTATTTATTATGACGTGGTCTATTTCGTTATGGCACTCCCCATTGGGAGACCTCCATGTCCTGTGCTGAGGGTTTGGCTACTGGAATTGCAAGTTACCATGGATGGTCTTTGTCGCCATGATAAACTCAGAGAGCTGCGCACCCTACACGTTCCATTCTATTTTGTGGGTTTCAATATGACGTTCTTCAGACGTTCTTCTTGGTCCAAACTTGGCATTGAAATCTCTAATGATGACCTTGAAGGATGTGTGTTGATCGTCGAGTGACTCGAGCGGGCGCCAGTAATTCCTCCATTTTTCACCCGCAGCATGTTTGACATTCCGATAAAGCCAGTCACTAACAGCCCTTGTCCATCGGTTATCATTCATACGCGTTACGTGTCCGGCCCAGTTTATCTTCGACTATTTTCTCTGTAGAACTTCTGCAAGTCCATAGTGGACGCTTCGACGTCTTTTTCGTCATAGTTTGATGTCGGCGCGAAACGACGAAGATTGACAAAGCCGGTATTAATATACAATTATTTAATCGTAGACGTCTGATTTTTGGTTGTAAGCTGTTCGAATAATGCGATGTTCATGGATAAACTCCAGATGACGAGAACGCCGACACCGGCTACTCCTCTACACTCGCATGTTCCGAGGAACAGTTCGCCTCCGGTGTCATGGTCGGCGTTAAATGGGTGGCATCTTATCGGCTTGGCCAGGCTGACGACGTGATACATGATACCATCCGTTTTACTTGCATGAGAAAGTCTTCTATCGAGGATTCGGATGTAAATGTACGTGCATTGTAGGCACAGATGGCTATGGTACAGAGAGGTACATTGTACGCGAATAGCTAACCGGATCACTTAGAAACGTAGTTCTTTGTGACCCAGGCAGCTTCTATTAACCCTAAAATTTTAGCACCCTCCCCGTACTCGTTTTACCCAAAGCTGCTGATTTTGGAGATCTTTCGAGGTCAGCGGAATGAGGCTTGTTTTTTTTTACTATGTTTAGCATTTTGATACCCACGAAGAGCTTGCTGGGCTATGAGCGTGGAGTCTGGGTGTACTCACGCACAGCTTGCCATGTTTTCCCGGAGTAGACATGGAGCTTATTTGTTGGAGACGGATCTCCCTCATTTAAGGGATCTCTGGTCGGTTTGTCGCTAGGCTACGTGGCGCGTCTCTAGGTTGCGGCTAAGGGGTTAATCGCCGGGGCCAAAAAAAGCAACTTTTCCTTCATTGAGACGCCAGGTGGATCCAGGAGATGGACTCTTTGTTTCTGCTGCGCCGATTTGACACATACTTTCTGTATTTGCTAGACGTATTCATGTATGCGTGTGTGAGAGAGTTCTCGCTTTATGCGGTTATCCTTGAAGTATTACGAGAGCATAAAAGCTCTGTCTCACTTTCATTTAATTACAGAAGGCCTTTTATTCAATCGAGATTGAAGCAGTCATGGAAGCCCTTGGTAGTCAAGGAGTCTTTACTCAATACATAAAGATTCCTCGTGAGCTTTACAAAAATTTCACGTCCAAAATTTCACCATTCTACAACGATATTAACGTTGACATCAAAAGAGGAGTTAGGCAAGGCGATACAATCTGGCCAAAATGATTTACCGCTACCCTCCAGAACGTCATGCGAACATTGAAATGGGATAATATGGGAGTAAAAGTCAATGGTCGGCAGATACATCATCTTCGCTTTGCTGATGTCATCGTCCTTGTAACACTAGACATTAGCCAAGCGGAACTTATGCTTGCAGACTTTGATAAGGCGTGTGAAAAGATTGGTCTTCGACTAAATCTTACGAAAACGATGTTCATGAAAAACTTATTGGCTTCGTTTGCGCCATTCACGCTCAACGGTACGATTATCTCCGATTGTTCCAGTTATGTCTAACTTGGTCGCGGTCAGGAAATCGATATGTTGAACGACTTAGCTCCAGAGCCGAACCAAAGAAAACGCGCGGCTAGGGGAGCTTTCAAGAGCATCGAGGATTTAGTGAGAAAATCAAAGTACGCCCGTCTCTGTGCCCACCTTTTCGACTCAACGGCTTTTCCTGCCCCAGTATATGCGTCAGAAACCTGGTCGCTGAGTAAGCAAAATGAGAGATCACTCAGCGTTATTGAACGCACAGTCGAAAGGACGATACTAGGAGTTTCCCGTTTCACACAAGTAAGGAATGGGATCCGAAGCTCCGACCTGCGTCAACGATTAAAAATCAAAGATGCCGTTCTGTACTCCAAACACTCGAAGAAGATAAGGTGGGCCGGACGCGTAATGCGTATGAATGATAACCGATGGACAAAAGCCGTTCGTGACTGGATTCCTCGGGATGTCAAACGTACTGCAAGAGGACCGCAGACCCGATGGTCAGAGTTGTTCACGGAGAGCCTAGAAGAAAGATGTGGTGCTTGACGAGTTTTTAGAGAAAGCAAAACCCACTGGGTTACTCTTCCATGCGCAGGGAAAAATGGAGGATTTACTGGCGCCCGTTCGCGTCACTCGACGATCAACGAAACTTCAGGTGATACAGGTGATACGCATAGTTTGCTGGGATTTAAACGTGAGGCTGAGTTTGCTTACGGGTAGTTTACCAGGCTTTCCTGGAGTGGACACGGGTCTTATTTGTTGGAGATGACTCCTAACCGCTTTCCATCTACTTCCCTGTCACTTGATTGTAGGCTTTTGGCCGAATTGACTTGAAGGATACAATCCGCATGAAACGAGAACGCATTCACACACGCATGCATGAATACGCTCAGCAAATACAGAAAGTATGTGCCAAATCGGCGCAGCAAAAACGGGGAGTCCATCCCCTGGGTCCATCTGCGTCTCAGGGAAGCTTTTATAAAACTCAATTTTGTTAAAACAGTACAGTTTTCAACACCTTGAAAAGAATGGTCGATGCACACTTGGTACTTCGGTACCCCATAGGAGGTGTTATACAGCGGCTGACTCACCCGCCAATGACTGCATTCTGCCTCAACTTGACAAATAGTTAAACTTCTCACCAGTAAAAATTATAGCTCCTATTCGTTTTCGTTAAACTTCAAGCAAATTGCTCAACATTGCCAGTGGTTCAAATCCAGAGAATGCCAAGTTTTTTTTCACATAAGCTGCACATTACAAAACAGATGCACTTCTCGCAGTTCACTTGACAGTGTGACTAATAAGGGTGCATCTAGGACAGCAGGACGATATTGAACTCAGTCATCCTGCTGATGAAGAAGAGCTGTAAGTATTAACTAGAATGTGAGCGACTCATTTTGTATTTCCTGGCAGCATAATGTAATGACTACTAACTCGTTATCATTGAAGCAAAGACTGCCCTTTGAGCTCCTGCCAGTTAAGCAACTATACCTCACATTCTGTTCATGATGGTGAGATCAGTGATAGTCCAAACACGAAAATGATAAATTGACGTGCCACTTTAGGTGTTCTATATTTTATTTGTATAACCATTTATGCTGCTGAAGAATATGGAGCATCTTCACTTTCTTATATCTCAAAAACCTTTGTAATCGGTATGTCTCGGAAGACTTACATTGAAGATCCACCATGGTTGAGTGAAGTGGATTGTTGCAGCAAGAAGAAGAGTCAGTTTCATCTTAAGTAACAGAAGAACCAACGTGTATATCTAAAGGAGTATCTATGAAAACGTGCGCATGTGAATAAGTGTCTATGAAAATGACTGAACTGTTTTATGAAAAGAACTGATGACGAATTACTATCGATAAAATGCCTTAATCTTTATGAAAAAACAATAACTGAATCTCTAAAACACGAGACTTGAATAAAGCCTTAAAGATAGAGGCATTTTCAATGTGAGCAGTTGTTTTCCTTAAGAAATGCTTCTAAAGCAAGAAAAAAGGGTATGATGGGAATAGTGCAACAACATACTGACTCACAACAGAGCTATTTCAGGAAACATTGATGAAACTTCTACGGCCGTTCGACAATAAGGCTTTCATGAACTCAACCACGTATAAGCTTGGCGGAAACAAATGCTGTTGCTTAAATAAAGAAAGGGAATTCTATATCAGTTAAGCTGTTCCGGCAAATTTAAAAGCGACAGTGCCTATGCATTTGTTTTCTACCCAGTGAGTGAGCAGGTTAAATATATGTTCATCGGCAGAGGAATATAGGAAAGGCACGCATTATATTGAATGATATTTACTAGAGTTGAAAACGACGACTTTGTTATTTTTGATGATATGGGCAATAATGTCAGCGATTATGTAAATTATGAGTTGAAGGCATGGTTAGAAACCCTAATCCGGTAGCCCACTGTTGGCCCAATCATCATGAATCATGATGGGAATAGTACTGTTAGCGATTAGGCAAATCATGCAAAGCGTCTGCATTTGAAATCGCAGGTTATAATTTATCAAAGACCGACTTTTCCCTAATTTCGGCACACCTAATAATGCGTTCTCTTTGTTGATAAGCTAAAACGATGGGATAAAAAAAAACTTCATTCGACTGTGGCTTCAGCGCTTTTTCGTTCTTCAGTGCAGGATTGGTCCGAGTCGAGAGGCCACAATTATTCCTTCTTCTTATGTGGATTTTCGTAATCCCATAGAGTCGAAGACGATAATAACGAAAAGAATTTGATCATGGAGTGGACACGGGTCTTATTTGTTGGAGATGACTCCTAACCGCTTTCCATCTACTTCCCTGTCACTTGATTGTAGGCTTTTGGCCGAATTGACTTGAAGGATACAATCCGCATGAAACGAGAACGCATTCACACACGCATGCATGAATACGCTCAGCAAATACAGAAAGTATGTGCCAAATCGGCGCAGCAAAAACGGGGAGTCCATCCCCTGGGTCCATCTGCGTCTCAGGGAAGCTTTTATAAAACTCAATTTTGTTAAAACAGTACAGTTTTCAACACCTTGAAAAGAATGGTCGATGCACACTTGGTACTTCGGTACCCCATAGGAGGTGTTATACAGCGGCTGACTCACCCGCCAATGACTGCATTCTGCCTCAACTTGACAAATAGTTAAACTTCTCACCAGTAAAAATTATAGCTCCTATTCGTTTTCGTTAAACTTCAAGCAAATTGCTCAACATTGCCAGTGGTTCAAATCCAGAGAATGCCAAGTTTTTTTTCACATAAGCTGCACATTACAAAACAGATGCACTTCTCGCAGTTCACTTGACAGTGTGACTAATAAGGGTGCATCTAGGACAGCAGGACGATATTGAACTCAGTCATCCTGCTGATGAAGAAGAGCTGTAAGTATTAACTAGAATGTGAGCGACTCATTTTGTATTTCCTGGCAGCATAATGTAATGACTACTAACTCGTTATCATTGAAGCAAAGACTGCCCTTTGAGCTCCTGCCAGTTAAGCAACTATACCTCACATTCTGTTCATGATGGTGAGATCAGTGATAGTCCAAACACGAAAATGATAAATTGACGTGCCACTTTAGGTGTTCTATATTTTATTTGTATAACCATTTATGCTGCTGAAGAATATGGAGCATCTTCACTTTCTTATATCTCAAAAACCTTTGTAATCGGTATGTCTCGGAAGACTTACATTGAAGATCCACCATGGTTGAGTGAAGTGGATTGTTGCAGCAAGAAGAAGAGTCAGTTTCATCTTAAGTAACAGAAGAACCAACGTGTATATCTAAAGGAGTATCTATGAAAACGTGCGCATGTGAATAAGTGTCTATGAAAATGACTGAACTGTTTTATGAAAAGAACTGATGACGAATTACTATCGATAAAATGCCTTAATCTTTATGAAAAAACAATAACTGAATCTCTAAAACACGAGACTTGAATAAAGCCTTAAAGATAGAGGCATTTTCAATGTGAGCAGTTGTTTTCCTTAAGAAATGCTTCTAAAGCAAGAAAAAAGGGTATGATGGGAATAGTGCAACAACATACTGACTCACAACAGAGCTATTTCAGGAAACATTGATGAAACTTCTACGGCCGTTCGACAATAAGGCTTTCATGAACTCAACCACGTATAAGCTTGGCGGAAACAAATGCTGTTGCTTAAATAAAGAAAGGGAATTCTATATCAGTTAAGCTGTTCCGGCAAATTTAAAAGCGACAGTGCCTATGCATTTGTTTTCTACCCAGTGAGTGAGCAGGTTAAATATATGTTCATCGGCAGAGGAATATAGGAAAGGCACGCATTATATTGAATGATATTTACTAGAGTTGAAAACGACGACTTTGTTATTTTTGATGATATGGGCAATAATGTCAGCGATTATGTAAATTATGAGTTGAAGGCATGGTTAGAAACCCTAATCCGGTAGCCCACTGTTGGCCCAATCATCATGAATCATGATGGGAATAGTACTGTTAGCGATTAGGCAAATCATGCAAAGCGTCTGCATTTGAAATCGCAGGTTATAATTTATCAAAGACCGACTTTTCCCTAATTTCGGCACACCTAATAATGCGTTCTCTTTGTTGATAAGCTAAAACGATGGGATAAAAAAAAACTTCATTCGACTGTGGCTTCAGCGCTTTTTCGTTCTTCAGTGCAGGATTGGTCCGAGTCGAGAGGCCACAATTATTCCTTCTTCTTATGTGGATTTTCGTAATCCCATAGAGTCGAAGACGATAATAACGAAAAGAATTTGATCATGTGAAGTTACCATTTTAATGACCTGGATCTGAATCACTGTTGCACAACAAGTACGGCTATGCGCTAAAATGAAACCATAGTGAATAAATTGCAAAAACTGCAGAATATGTAGAGAAAAATGTTGAAGATAGTGTGGATGAAGGGCAACTGACAGCAATGAAAAACAACCTGAACAAAAAAATGTTCGTGACGACGAAATAAAGCGGTTTAAAAAAATGTGAAGAATGATAGCTCTGATAGCTCTGATAGCTCCACTCTGATAGCTTGCTGCACTCGTACTCGCCGAGCCCCCGCACATTGCGAGCTCCATTGGGAGCCATTGCCCTTCGTATAGAAGGCAGTGAAGCAACCAACTAGGAGATACCTGAATACACTAACGTCAATATTTTTTTAATGCACAGTTTTGCCAGTATGTTTTCAATGAAGAGCTGACGTACAACATTAGTCATATGTTCTGTCATTCTACCTCTTGTTGGGTTTTTAATAAAAGAATACATGCTGATTAGTCACACTCAGAGGTAGTGTTCTAACATTTACTTACTGTTTATTCTTTTCTCATGCAAAGGTTTTGCGAATTGAAAGTGTACCTAACATAACCACAAGGACGGTGAGAAATGAGCAATATTTGGGACAACATGTGTCCGGCCCACATTATTTTCGACTGTTTGGCATAGAGAACGGCATCTTTGATTTCTCATCGTTGACGCACGTCGGAGCTTCGTATCCCATCCCTTACTTGTGCGACACGGGATACTCCTAGCATCTTCCTTTCGACTGCGCGTTTGATAGCGTTGAGTGATCTTTCATCGTGCTCACGAAGCGACCAGGTTTCTGACGCATACGTTAGGACAGGAGGTGCCGTTGAGTCGAAAAGGTGGGCACGGTCTCCCGCATTCCTTGTTTTCTTCACTACATCCTCGATGCTTTTGAAAGTTCTCCAAGCCGCTCATTTCCTTTTGCTTAACTCTGGAGCTAAGTTGTTCATCATACTGATTTCCTGACCTAAATAGACATAACTAGACCGTTTTCGTGAGATTTAGTCGGAGTTCAATCTTTCCACACGCTTTATACAACTGCCAACCATCGATTTTCACTCTCATGTTATCCCATTCCAATGATCGTTCTGTAGGGTGGCGGTAAATAGTTTTGGCGAGATTGTATCGCCTTGCCTAACTCCTCTTTTGACGTCAACGTTAATAGTACCCAAGATCGACTTTCTATTAACCTCGGCATTGAATTCTGAATTCGTCGTTTTCTCTCCTAGGTATCGCGAGTTTTTTAAACAGAATATGTTTACTTCCATACAATAACACACATACAACACAATCGCAGTTGACGTTTCGGCAGAATCGCCTTCTTCAGAGCCACTTTCTTCATTTGTCTTCGACGTCTGAAGAGGGCGATTCTGTCGAAACTTCAGCTACGATTGTGTTGCATGTGTGTTATTGTATGGAAGTCAACGTTAATATAGTTGTAGAATGGTGAAATTTTGGTATTGAAGTTTTTGTACAGCTCACAAAGAATCTTTGTGTGCTGAGAAGGGACTCCTTGACTACCAAGGGTTTCCATGATTGCTTCTATCTTAATTGTTTCAAAGGGAAAGTTCTCCAAGCCGCTCATTTCCTTTTGCTTAACTCTGGAGCTAAGTTGTTCATCATACTGATTTCCTGACCTAAATAGACATAACTAGACCGTTTTCGTGAGATTTAGTCGGAGTTCAATCTTTCCACACGCTTTATACAACTGCCAACCATCGATTTTCACTCTCATGTTATCCCATTCCAATGATCGTAAGGCGTTTTGTAGGGTGGCGAGCAGAATCGCCTTCTTCAGAGCCACTTTCTTCATTTGTCTTCGTCTGAAGAGGGCGATTCTGTCGAAACTCCAGCTACGATTGTGTTGCATGTGTGTTATTATATGGAAGTCAACGTTAATATAGTTGTGGAATGGTGAAATTTTGGTATTGAAGTTTTTGTACAGCTCACAAAGAATCTTTGTGTGCTGAGAAGGGACTCCTTGACTACCAAGGGTTTCCATGATTGCTTCTATCTTAATTGTTTCAAAGGCCTTCTGTGAATCGATGAGGGTGAGGCTAAACGGTCTTTTGTACTGTCGCGATAACTCAATGAGCCTTGTTAACGTGTGAATGTGGTCCATCGTACTAAATCCTTTTCGAAACCCTGCTTGATCACATGGCTGTCCTTCGTCCAGTGTTCTGTCAATCCTGTTTACGATGACTCGAGTGAAAGGTTTGTAGACGACAGGCAACAAGCAGATTGGACCAGATGTTATCGACAAAGGCATCTTCCCAACAGTCGAGTAATGAATTGAGTAAGTCCCAGTTTGTGGTGGTTCTGGGAATTCGGTTTTTGAATTTAGCGGATTTTTCTTCTTTCCACGAGAAATAGAATCTAGTACAAAGGAAGCCGTGGTGTGATCCCATGTAGAATTATGGGACAGCATCGGTTAGGCCTTATAAAACCTTGTATTAACTATGGTGTTAAAAACGGGAATCAGTAATTGTAATTAGCTAATGAATATAAAAGTCATCGAGCAAATTTCGTCCGTCATATGGTAATCGAAACATTACAGCAACTTCATTGTTAAAGGTAGAGGAAGATGGTGGAGAACCATTAAAAGAAGGCGTGCTCATGTTTGCGCGGAAATGATCATGTATTGTCTTGCGAAACTCATGGTAACGGAGGTGTAAATAGTTGTCGAAGAAAAAGTCTCCTTAAATTTCCGGCCGGTCCAATTTATAACAAGTTGACCAAGAAATAATTACTCGTAGCCCAAAAGAAGCAATGCAACAAGCGACGAGGCAAAGTGCGCTCAATCTTCATAGTGGAGGACCTTAAATGGTATCCACCGAAACTGCATTGCTGTTGACCACTCTATGTTGAAGATGCTTTCTTTGAGTTTGGGGAAATGTTGTTTGTTTGAATGAAAACTGGTCCGATTTTTTAAAAAAATATCTTTTCTATTTACGAACGGCTATTTAACATCGGTGAGCTCGTGAACCGTCAAAGCTGCCACAACTGGCTCTCATCAACACGAGTTTGTCCATGCACATCGATTCATTAGAACAGCCTACGACCCAAATAGGACGTTTAGGATTAAAGGATGTGGATCAATACTGGCTTTGACAATTTTCGTCCAACCCGCGCCGACATCAAACTATGGCGAAGAAGAAGAAGCGTTCTACATGGACATGGAGTAGTTCTACAGGGAAGACCATACATTCTTCAAGGTCATCATTGGAGATTTCAATCCGTCATATGGTAATCGAAACATTACAGCAACTTCATTGTTAAAGATAGAGGAAGATGGTGGAGAACCATTAAAAGAAGGCGTGCTCACGTTTGCGCGGAAATGATCATGTATTGTCTTGCGAAACTCATGGTAACGGAGGTGTAAATAGTTGTCGAAGAAAAAGTCTCCTTAAATTTCCGGCCGGTCCAATTTATAACAAGTTGACCAAGAAATAATTACTCGTAGCCCAAAAGAAGCAATGCAACAAGCGACGAGGCAAAGTGCGCTCAATCTTCATAGTGGAGGACCTTAAATGGTATCCACCGAAACTGCATTGCTGTTGACCACTCTATGTTGAAGATGCTTTCTTTGAGTTTGGGGAAATGTTGTTTGTTTGAATGAAAACTGGTCCGATTTTTTAAAAAAATATCTTTTCTATTTACGAACGGCTATTTAACATCGGTGAGCTCGTGAACCGTCAAAGCTGCCACAACTGGCTCTCATCAACACGAGTTTGTCCATGCACATCGATTCATTAGAACAGCCTACGACCCAAATAGGACGTTTAGGATTAAAGGATGTGGATCAATACTGGCTTTGACAATTTTCGTCCAACCCGCGCCGACATCAAACTATGGCGAAGAAGAAGAAGCGTTCTACATGGACATGGAGTAGTTCTACAGGGAAGACCATACATTCTTCAAGGTCATCATTGGAGATTTCAATGCCAAGATCGGACAAAGAAGATCGTCTCAGGAACGTCACATTGGGACCCACGGATTGGAATGGAACGAACAGGGTAAGCAGCTCTCTGAGTTTATCATGGCGAACAAAACCATCCATGGTAACTCGCAATTCCAGAAGCCTCACCGTCAACGATGGACGTGGGAATCTCCCAGTGGAGAGTACCATAACGAAATAGACCACATCACAGTAAATAGGAAGTTTTGCCTAACCGATGTCGCCTTTGCCACGGTTAGTATTCCTTTTCAGAGGATGGGCGATAGAGGGTAGCATCACTAAGATGTTCCTCTGTTATCTGACCAACCAACTGGCGAGGAATAACTACGAACTCTCGTTGATGCGACATCATCAGAAGATACCAACTTATGTCTTAATAAGAAGTTATAAGCCGAAATATGTTGGTTTATTGATGTTAAAGTATGAAATAACCTATGATTTTAAACCTGCAGCCTTTGCCACGCTGACCCATCGCTCGTTTAGCTTTCGGTATTGATGTTAGTATTCCTTTTCAGAGGATGGGCGATAGAGGGTAGCATCACTAAGATGTTCCTCTGTTATCTGACCATCCAACTGGCGAGGAATAACTACGAACTCTTTCCCTTATCACTAACAGACAATGAAAAGAAGGGAGCAATGCTTCGAGGTCACACGTGATCTCGCCCCTTACCTTCGTATCGATCATTGACGAGGGTGGTGCAGTCGTCCACCACATGCAACTCTGATCGGCCGTTCTTCCTCGGTGGAAGACAGGTGAAAAAACGGTGGGCTTTTTTTGTAGAAGCCGTAGATCTTGTAACTATCGATCAGATTTTCATCTTTCTTTCTGTTTGTGCTGTTGAAGCGTTTGACCTAGTAAGTTGCGTATTGGTGTACCCTTCCAGGCTCTGAAGAGGGCGATTCTGCCGAAATGTCAGCTACGATTGTGTTGTATGTTTATTATTGTATGGAAGTAAACGTATGCTGTTTAACAACCTCGCGACTGCTTAGATAAAAAACGACGAACTCATAATTCAATGCCGAGGCTAATAAAAAGTCGGTCATGAGTATTAAGACTATTTATTTCAAACACCATTCAACCAGGGCAGACAGTCCACCGCTTGGTCAATATGAAAAGTTTGTGATTTTCATTACGTGCACAACGCGATGAATTGAAGGATAAAAGGCAAGGATTTTGGCTTTGATCAGTCCCGGAAGGATGTGCTATGTATTCGACTTTATCAACCACCACTAGACGTGATTGAAGCATATCTGTCTAACACGATGACGCGCTATGGCTCACCGCGCGGTGGGACGGCTTGCTGCGCCTTGGGCGCTGTGTTGTCCCAGAGACCACGTGTGCACTGCAGAACACCTCTGGCCAACGCGCTCGGGGTCCATCAAGATGAACTGCGCCTCAAAAAATAATGTAGAAAAGGAAAGTACAGGGGCTTCATAGAGTGTTTGTAAGTCTATGAGTCTCGTATCATTCTCAGTATATTCACATAATTAAAATGTCCACTATTTAGAGTACGTACTCTATGTTGTCCACGGATCTCTCTCATATGAGGAATCTCGAGGTGGTTTGTTGCGAGGCTACGCGGCGCGTCCCAAGGTGGCGGATAGGGGGTTAATCGCGCACCAAATCGCACAACATGGGTGAGCTTCGATTCCCAGAGACACAGGTGGATTCTGGAAATAAACTCCGTTCTTCTACTGCGTCAATTTGGCACATACTTTCTGTATTTTCTAGGCGTATTTATGCATGCGTGTGTGAGTGCGTTCTCGTTTTATGCGGGTTGTATTCTACGAGTCAATTCGGCCAAAAGCCTGCAATCAAGTGACAGGGAAGTATATAGGAGGCGATTAGGAGTCGCCTCCAGCAAATGAGCACTCAGCTGTTGGAGAGCCTGGCAAGCTACCTGTAAGTATATACAATCTTTGCGTTTAGAGCAAAGGAAGCTATACGTGCGTATCAAAATGCTAAACACAGTTTAAAAAAACGAGTCTCATTCTCCCGACCCCGAACGAGCCCCCAATTTCGTTGGGTAGGACGAGTACGGAGTGGCAGCTAAAATCTCAAGGCCAATGGATGCAGCCTGGACAAAGAAGCACTATTTTGAAGATCTGTACCTGCAATGCACGTACACTTGCATCCCAGTCCTCGATAGAAGACTTGCTCATGCAGGCAAGAATGATAAGGTACGACGTCATCAGGCTGGCAGAGACGAAACGACACCACCAATTCAACGCCGTCTATGACACTGGAGAACAACTGTTCCTCGGAGCATGCGACAGTAGAGGAATAGGCGGTGTCGGCGTTCTGGTCAACACGAATTTGCCAATTAACGTTGATTCATTCGAACAGCTTACAACCCGAATCGGACGTTTACGATTAAAAAGATGTGGATCAACAGCGGCTTTGACAACCTTCGTCGTTTACGCGCCAACATCAAACTATGACAAAGAAGAAGTCGAAGCGTTCTACATGGACTTTGAGAAGGTCTACAGAGAAAATCATACATTCTTCAAGGTAACAATTAAGGATTTCAATCCCAAGATTGGACCAAGAAGCGTCTGAAGAACGTCGCATTGGGACCCACGGATTAGAATAGAACGAACAGGGAGGGCACCTCTCGAGTTTATCATGAAGACCAAAACCATCCATGGTAACTTGCAATTCCAAATGCCTCACCGTCAACGATGGACGTGGGAATCTCCCATTGGAGTGTACCATAACGAAATAGACCACATCATTGTAAATGGAAAGTTTTGCCTTACCGATGTCGCTATTGTTCCAGAATTCTACACGGGATCAGACACCGTCTCCTTCGCGCAAAATTCTATTCCTCGCGGAAAGGAAAGAACACCACTAAGTTTAAAAACCGGAGTCCCAGGACAACCAAAAGCTGCGACTTATTCAACGCATTAGTCGGCTGTTGGGAAGGTGCCGATGTCGACAACCTCAATGAGAATTACGATAGCCTCATTGAACATCTTTACGTTAGCGCTATGATAGCTGAAAGTTCGAAAGTCACCAAAAGTTTGTCTCCAGAAACTCCCGAGCTAATACGCCAGCGTGAAAGCGCACGAGCTGCAGGCAACCGCGAACTTACGTCCGAGCTTGCGAAACAATGCAGACGGGCGATAAAAGATGATCTTAAAGAGAGGAGAACAGCAGTAATGGTTGAAGCTGCAGAGACTGGCAAAAGCATTCGCAAAGTCCACCGAAGCTTCGCCAATTACAAAACCAAGATGAATGCAGTCCGACGCCAAGACATAACAATAACAACGTCCAGAAAGGCAATTGGGAAATTCTCTCTTGGGCTTCTTACGCAGCTCGTTTTCTTCTGCTCAGCTCTGGAGCTAAGTCGCACATCATATTGATTTTCCGACCTAGATAAACATATCTGGAGCATTCAGACATATTCGTTCCGTTCAGAGTGAATGGGGCATGCGAAAGCAAGGCGTTCCTCATAGACCTCGTTTTCGTGAGATTTGGTAGAAGATCAATCTTTCCACAAGCTTTATCAAAGTCGGCAAGCATACGTTCCGCTTGGCTAACATCTGGTGTTATAAGGACGATGTCATCAGCATAGCGAAAATCACGTAACTTCCGACTTTTACTCCCATATTATCCCATTTCAATGTTCGCATGATGTTTTGGAGGATGGCTGTAAGTAATTTTGGCGAGATTGTATCGCCTTGCCTAACTCCTCTTTTGACGTCAACATTAATATCGTTGTACAATGGTGAAACGTTGATTGTGAAATTTTTGTACAGCTCACCAAGAATCTTTATGTACTGAGTAGGGACTCCTTGACTACCGAGGGCTTCCATGACTGCTTCTATCTCAATTGAATCAAAGGCTTTCTCTAAGTCGATGAAAGTGAGACAGAGCGGTCTTTTGTTCTCTGGCGAAACCACAGTGAGCCTTGTTAACGTGTGAATGTGGTCCATCGTACTAAATCCTTTTCGAAACCCTGTTTGCTCAAATGGCTGTCCTTCGTCTAGTGTTCTGTTAATCCTGTTTAGGATGACTCTCGTGAAAATTTGTAGAAGAGAGCAGGCAGATTGGGCGATAGTTTCCCATATCTGTGTAGGTTACTCTTTTTGAACAATAACACGGTCTTGCTTTTTTTCAGTGTGTGGGAACCTTGCATCCAAACAGGTAACGTGTGAGAAGCTAAGCCAGTGTGTTTACGAGGACTGGCGAAAGGTTCTTCAGATGTTCTGATCATATCCTGTCCGGACCGAGTGCTGTTCGATTTTTCACGACGAAATGGCATGTCGGATTTCGGAAGGGAGAACCAGTGAAACAGCATATCCATACTCTTTTATTTCATAAGACGGGAGGTGGACGTGGCTATTGAAGAGATCTGAGTAGTAATCGTGGATGATTTTCTCCATTGCCTTTCTGGACGCTGTTATTGTTATGTCTGGGTGTCGGAGTGCAATCACCTTGTTCTTGTAATTGGCGAAGCTTCGGCACGCTTTGCGAATGCTTTTCCCAGTCTCTGCAGCTTCAACCATTACTTCTGCTCTTCTCTCTTTAAGATCATCTTTTATCGCCCGTCTGCATTGTTTCGCAAGCTCGGAGGTTAGTTCGCGGTTGCCTGCAGCTCGTGTGATTCCACGCTGGCGTATTAGCTTGGGAGTTTCTAGAGGCAAACCTCTCTTGGTGACTTTCGAACTCTCAGCTTTCATAGCGCTGACCTAAAGATGTTCAATGGGGCTATCGTAGTTCTCATCGATGTTGTCGACATCGGCATCTTCCCAACAGCCGTCTAATGCGTTGAATAAGTCCCAGCTTTCGGTGGTCCTGGGACTTCGGTTTTTAAACATAGCGGTGTTCTTTCCTTTCCGCGAGGAATAGAATCTTGCGCGAAGGAGACGATGTCTGATCCCGTGTAGAATTTTGGAGCAACAGCGACATCGGTAAGGCAAAACTTTCTATTTACAATGTGGTCTATTTTATTATGGTACTCTCCATTAGAAGACTCCCACGTCCAACGTTGAGAGTGGGGCTTCTGGAATTGCGACTTACCATGGATAGTCTTGGTCGCCATGATAAACTCAGAGAGCTGCTTACTCTGTTCGTTCTATTCTAATCCGTGGGTCCCAATGTGACGTTCCTCATACGTTCATCTTGGTCCAATCTTAGCATTGAAATCTCCAATGATGACTTTGAAGAATGTATGATTTTCTCTGTAGAACTTGTTTCGCAAAATTGGGACGTTAGTTCGCGGTTGCCTGCAGCTCGTGCGATTCCACGCTGGCGTTTTAGCTCGAGAGTTTCTGGAGACAGACGTCTCTTGGTGACCATCGAACTCTCAGCTTTCATAGCGCTAACGTTAAGATGTTTAATGAGCCAATCGTATTCCTCGTCGATGTTATCGACAACGGCATGTTCCCAGCAGCCGACAAATGAGTTGAATAATGAATCTTTTTGTGCCTATAATAAAGAGAACAGCAATAGTTATTCAAACAACGAACTCGAAAACATTAATAAAAAAGTCAATAAAATCAAACTCATAATTCTGTTTAAATAACCAAATCATTATCAGTGCATAATCATTGCCAACATTAACCGTCTTGTGAAAAACAGCGCTACCAGATGAGATTACCTCAGTCAAACGAATCTCCACTGAATATCCACCTCGGTACGACTACGAAGACACCAAATCAAGACTGCGAACCAATGTGGACATCAACTCCGATCATCGTCTTTGAGTAAAGCGGAGATTTCGCAACAATAGACGAAAAAAGGCATTAATAACCTTGTGTAAGCTTAGCAATTGAAGAGCTTATTGATTGCTGAGGTTAACATGGTTTACATTTCGGTGACATTGCTGTTTTTAGGGACACAATTGGATGGGTCAGTGGTCTATTGCACATTAGGAGTTTTTTACACGATGTGATAATGGTTTATCAGTGCGATACCTCATTAATATCAACACAGTCAACAATATCAATAAATGAAATATCAACACAATCAACAATATCAATAGTGAGACTCTATTCGTTAGGAGAGTTTTAGTATTCAATTGCATATTTATATACATTGAATCGTTTCCTTCACATTTCTATCTCATTACCTTGATTGGCTGCTCCTGTCTGAACTTCTGGTTTTCATTCTATGCCAGATGTTAACACAGTCCATTTTTCTCAGTGATGCCAGCACGACCGAGTCGTCGTAGAACTATGGGACGAATTCCTACGTTGAAAATTCTGTACAACGGAAAACATCGCAATTTCTAGATGACGCTGCTAGACTGAGGAAAAGGGCTCCACGCCTTTTTGAGTCGAGTTGATTTTCAATCCCTGAAAACAAAATCAAATTTCTGCCGTATTTTATCGAAGAAACTCTTATCGAAGTGCGTAAATGTCACGAAATGCTTTATGTCATCGAATTCAGTTAAAAAATGCAGCACCGAAGTCGCCGGCTGATGCTGAGTGCCAAATTATTCCTTACCTTATAACAAATCAAAGCTGCTTTGATAAAGCAGCGCTGTACTGCCGCAGCATTCACGCAGTAATCACGCAGAGTCCATGCTCACAAAGACCGCTCCTAGGACTTGTGCACGTTCTGCGTTTTCGCATGGGTGTCCTGAAGTGTACACTAATGCTCCAGTCTCTATCTCACTGAAAATACACTGTTATATGCTCAACCGAGATCGTTCTAAGAAGCTTTGTTGTGCTATTCGCGGTTGCGGGAAGACACATGCTGATGGTGCACGATAATCACAAGAGGACCTGTAGCAACCAGCAGCAGTTGCACTATTGTTGACCATCTAAAGATATAACTTTAATGATGTTGAGACCTTCGCAAAACTCCGGACCGCAGGTGTTTGCGGTGGGGAACGAACGCGCTATTGTCCTTTCCAGGGAGCAACGTGTTCACCACCACACCATGCGGGTCCTTCGTTTCGCCTGTCTCTCAGTTAGTTCTATTGATCTTTGGGCTCCCCAGATCAATCCCACTGATGGGTTATAGCTGATGGCAAAAGATCGATAGAACTAGTTGAGAGACAAGCGAAACGAAGGACCCGCATGGTGTGGTGGTGAGCGCGTTACTCACCGGAAAGAACAATAGCGCGTTCGTTTCCCACCGCAAACACCTGCGGTCTGGAGTTTTGCAGATATCTCAGCATCATTAAAGTTATATTTCGCAATATATAACCGGCCATTAAAAAGAGTGGGCAGTAAATAATAAGTTAAATTCGTTTAAAAAGAATTAAATCACTGTTTCTTGTCGTAGGCTTACAGCGATTGAGCTCACATTAGCTAAGCTACGCGCTTCCATTAAAGATATTAGTGGTTGGTCAACCGGCGTTTGCTACCTCTATCCACTTCCACATTGATGAGGTAATGGAACTTCTAAGTATCTCTTCAACCATGTTTAGTCTGTAGCTAAACTTCGCAATCAAACTATATTGAAAACGTGCCGGCCATTAAAAAGAGTGGGCAGTAAATAATAAGTTAAATTCGTTTAAAAAGAATTAAATCACTGTTTCTTGTCGTAGGCTTACAGCGATTGAGCTCACATTAGCTAAGCTACGCGCTTCCATTAAAGATATTAGTGGTTGGTCAACCGGCGTTTGCTACCTCTATTTGGGTACGCTGGTTGCTAGCGGGTTCTTCGTAGAGCCCGAATACGCCCTATGGTGTTATCCATCTTTTGTTTTGATCTCCATGTTTATTGAATGTCCAAAGTATCTGCTATTTGCTCTTCGTAATCAGGAACCTCCCGTTCCGATTTTTTCGACCTCGCGTCGTGAGCTCATCACGATCTGCGTGCTCTTTCTATTCGTATGCAGTCTATCCTTCTTTCCCGTTTCGTTGAGCTTATTTAATATCGTCTTTGATTCGTTACCACTTCTTGAAAATGTGACGATTTCTCCAGGTGAAATGAAAAGTTGCTAGAAAAATTAGAAATTTTCCCTCAATAGGCAGGCAATTCTCGTCCCACTAGAGTGACTTTATAATTTAGTGCCGTGCTTTGGCAATACTGTATCATATCGTCGAACTTCTTTTTCTATGGCTATCGCAAGGAGTCAATGAAAAAGCTCTATTTTTCATTGCTGGATTTCAGATAACAATCACCTAGTGACCGTATATAGGACGGTTCCATTGCTTGGTCGACGAGCCCCGATAGTATTGTGTTTATTTCTACGCTGTCAAACGCTTATTCTTGATCGATAAAAGTTAAAAAAAGAGGTAGATGGTGTTTTGAGTGAAACTTCACAATCCACGGTACGGTTTGGATGTGGTATATGCAAGAGAATTGCTCGCAGATTTCTCCTTGCTCAGCTGGTTGTGGCTAGCCCAATCTCCTTGATATACACAAAACTAATCTTCGGGAAAAGCTTGTAGATCACACTAAATGAGCATGTACAATAATTTTGACGGATCTTTTAGTCACACTTTTTGGCTGGGACGACCTTATGCAAAGTTTTCCATTGGTCAGGTATTTTTTTTTATGGGGTCCTAAAACTCCGTCCTCCTTCATGCTTTCTGTTGCAATTCAAACCTTAGCGGGTTAAATATTTCGCGATTTTTCACCAGAGGCGAGGCGACGTTTTGGTCGGCAGGCGACAAACGACGAGCGACTAGCGACGAATGATGAGCGACCTACAACGAACGTTGGACACGCGGGGCGACTTGCGGCGAACGATGAGCAGAGAGCGACGAACGGTGTGCGGCTTGCAACGAACTTTGCACGTTGCGTGACAGTTAATGATTAGGGTGAAGAGCTCGTAGTCATTCGTCGTTAGTTAGATGTTGAGATAACTGGAAATATCTTAAAAATGTTTCGCTTTATCGCTCGTTATCTGAAACGATATTCGAACGTCAATATCGAAAATTGAACAACGAATGGATTAGATTCCAACTATACTTTGCCAGTGCCGCTCACATTTTAGAAGGTATCGTTTAGGCGTTCTATGTGTGGTACGCAGAATCCTTGATCTCGTTGAAGTGTCAGTTCACGTCTCCGGTGTGTAACAGAGCGCTGAGAGTACTACTGAGTTACTGAGTTAAAAACAAGAGCGCAGAGTTTTGGATTCACCAGTTGGTCAGTGACTTCTTTGGGAAATCTGGATGCGCCTCATCTTGCTTTCCTTCTTTTTGCCTATTTTTTTCCTTCACGCTGATCTTTATGTCCAATGAAAGTCCAAGTATACGTACGAGGTGGTCACTGCATGCAGAAAACCATTCAGTTTAATCTTTTCACTTTCGTAGATTTGGCTTTTCACTAACTGAGTCTTCTTCCGATCTATGCTTGGTGTGATCTTTTTTCTGCTCCGTTGAGTTCATTGATTATCGTCTCTGCTTCGTTGGTACTTTGTGGGAAGATGACAATGTCGTTCACGAAAAGGATACTTAATAGGAGTTTTCCATCAGAACGCATGCCTTTCTCATCTCAATCGACGAGTGACTTCATTATTCCTTCCAGTGCGATACTAAACAGCTTTGGCGATGTGATATCGCATTATCGAACCTCTGTTTTAATGAATGTGGTAAGAGGACGATGTCTTTCCGTCGTTGCAAACCAATATTTTCTCATACATGAGTTCTGCAAAGGTGCAGTCATCGATGGCCTCAGTAAGAAATACCACCTCCATTTCACTAAGCCGACATATGATTCACAGCACCCATCAGCCACCATAAGCACATGCCTGAACTTGCGGATATGTTACAATGACAAGCAACTGCCTACATCTCACACGTGGTGGACATAACGCTATAGTAATTTTCGTTTGAAAATTCTAGGTTTTATCTCGAACACGACCTAGTTCCAATATGAGAAACACCGGTCATGTGAGGGAACCTACCGGCGGTCCCTATTTCCCCACTTGTTCAGCTTTTCGTATCTTGATTCTCATTCTTGAAAGTCTGGCTGTACATAACAAGAAAACTCCTAACAAAATTCTATTCATACGTGACTAGCAGGTTAACGAGGACCTGACCGAAAAAGGCGAACTGCTTGTCAAAGGATTTAAAAGTTTTGCCGAATTTGCCTTAGTTCCTCAAGCAAAAGGGTCAGATCGCATTCCCATTACCACTAAGGAGTTGCCCAAAAAGAGAACTGTAGTGAATCTTAATCATATGCAAAATATTTAACACTTCTAGTACAAAATGTCAAGTGCAAAAAAGGTACAGACGACAGAAACTACTAAGAGCAGCAGAGAAGAGGACCTTTCTGAAAAAATGGCGTCGCGATTTGTGCGATTATAATTTTTGTTGTCATCCCTTAAGACCAAAGATGGATTTATCAAAGCTTTCCGACATGATACGAAACTGATAACAGAAAATTTCCGCAGCAGTTTTTTTCTTCCCACAATCTCCATCCGGTCCCTAAAAATCACGCAGGAGGAAAACCATATGAAATTCTTCGGTCGTAGGTTTCAAGTTGCTAAAGAAAGCATAAAAAGGCCACAGTTCTAGGACACGATGATATCACTGCCATCTTCCCCAGAGATGGAATCCATAGCTTACATGTATTCATCGCAAGCGATATGGCAAATCTGCCTTCAAAAGGAAAAATCCGACTTCGTAACTACCGTCCGATATGCTTGTTGAGTACATTCCGCAAACTCTTCAAAAAGAATATTCTGCTGCAAATGTCAAAGAGAAGCGCAGCCAGTTTATCAAGCAGAATTTTGACAGAAATTCTGATGATTAGGAACAGTGCTCGACAGCGTGGAAAGGAATGAAATCCTCTCAGCGCGCGTCGACCAAGGAATTCGTTCTACATAAGAGCCCTACCTGACTATTATAGGAACTGCCCTTTGAAAACACAGCTTTTTGGTCGACCTCCTACCATGCCCATAAGAAAAAAGGTTCGACAAGACGAGAGAACATCACGATAGGTGTTTAGTACTGTGGGTAATGAAGTCACTCGATTAGGGCGAAAAAGGCATGCGTATCGAAGGAAAATCCCTATCACTTCTCCGTTTCGCCGATGACACTGTCGTCGTCTCATGAAGCACGAATTAAGCATAGACGATGATCAGTGAACTCAATGGAGCAGAAAAAAGATCACACAACGTATAAATCGAAAAAAACCCAGTTTATGAAAAACCCATGGTTCGAAAGCTAACAGATCAAACTAAACGGTTCTCTTATTACGATGACCACCTTGTACGTTTACTTTACACGTTCAATTGAAGCACTGCAAGTATTTTTTTTTGAAATTTTTCGCAGCTTATAAAGTAACGAGGGCAGCTTTCCATGAACGGTGCTGAACATAACATCTGTTCTCGATAGGCTATCGAACGAGTGCAAAAACTTCTAGTGAAATATTTCGCTTCACAAATTAAACCACCGAAGAAGAACTGTTGCAATACAGTACGGGCTGTTATCTTTTTAATTAACTGCCTGCTACAATTTTTACGGCAGCATATTACGCGAAATCAACTACAATAATGCTGTGATATTAGCAAAACTCCGGACCGCAGGTGTCTGCGGTGGGTAACGAACGCGCTATTATCCTTTCCAGGGGCTAACGCGTACACTACCATACCTACGTACATTGTGGGTCCATTTCTATGTAACAGTGCCATCAGCAATCATCCGTTAGAAATGTTAACATTGTGATTTAGACTGCAACCCCAGCTTTAGTGGATTCATTGCCGATTTGTGCTCCCCATATCAATCCCGTTGACGAGTGATTGCTGATGGCAATGTTAGATACAAAACTAACCGAAAGAAAGGCAGAACGAGGGACGTGCTTGGTGTAGTGGTGAACGCGTTAGCCTCCGAAAATGGTAATAGCGTGCTCGATCCACACCACATGCACCAGCTCTCCGGAGCTTTGTAGATATCTCAGCATCATAGTTGCTGATTTCACAATTCAGATTGTTTGCTAACTACTACTGATTATACTAGGATTAGGAACAGGAAACTGTTGGCCATTTTCACACTGTTCCCCGAACATGTAGACTTGTTCCCTACGCTGTAGTTTACTAAAACAGTAATAAAATGAATGAAAATCTATTAAAAGAATAAAGCTCTCGGCGTTGATCAATCCCTGAGGAATGCGCCATGCACTCGACTTCATTAAGCATCGTTTGGAGGGGCTGAGTGCAATATCTGGCCTTTACAATGATTCGCGGTATCCTACCGATGTATCTAGTCAATGTTGTATCGTCCCAGACAAGTCTGCTGCCAGTTTGACGACCCCTGAGGGATGGAAGGCTTGGTGGGCCATAGAAGCCAGGATCAACTCATGTGTGTGTTGCAGGACGCCTCCGACCACTGCTCCACACGCCACATAAAATCGTGTGATAATAGACTTCCATCGAAGATATTGCTAGGTGGCAAAGGAGCCTGCAGATTTTTCAACCACGGTGTGGTCGGACATTAGAATTGGTTAACCACTATCGATTACGGAATATCCTGTTGCATAACTAGTGTAGAAAAATCTTAGGCTACTGTATCAAGCAATAACAATTACCGACTTGTTGCGCCGTGGTTGTGCACAACTACTGGTTTTTTCAGTTTATAAGGAACAATTGAACCCTTTCGAACGTTTAACACCAGATTTGGTGGACATCCAAATGCTTAAATGGTGAGTAATTTCTTAGTTACACTAAGAAGACACATTGTCAGTATTTCTCAAAAAAGGTAGTGATAAAGAGACGCAATTTTCTTCAAACTGACCGTAACTTAACCTAGATAACATAAACTTTCAACGTAAAAGAATTCACTTGCAACTCCAAGTAGAAAAAGTACTCTGGCCGTGAACATGCTATGAAGAGCGCACTGCTAGCATAATCTTTCATTCTTATCAAGGCTGATGCTTTTGTTTTCTTTTAGGCGAATAATTTAACAAGACAGCTTTCCATCAAAATCTTAGAGAAATTACAACGCTGAATACAAGGACCACAGTAACCAACAATTCTCATTCGTTATCTGTTGATTTTACAATCTATGCACTCTATAGCAACTATTCCCAGAATAATTTCTATTTCTTTCTTTATCTATCTCTATCTTTCTATTACTGTATGTTCTGGTGTAGGCATCATAATCACTTATCAAATGTCGTAGTACGTAAATATTTGATCCCATCCTAAGGAACTTCGATCCCTATAAACAGTATTGTTATACAAATTTATCTGTACCTTTGTCGGCTATTATTGTCCAAAGGGTACAATAACAAGGGCACGAGGATGTTTACGACTTCCGGGAGCTGCTCTTTGGACTCAGAAGGATTTCGAAACGGACATTGTGCGTACAATAACAATGGGCACGAGGATGTTTGCCTGGCCATCTTACGCGGTGCATTTGTTAAGCCGCTATAGGCTTATCACTTCTCAGTTTTTTATCTTTCTCGCCCACAGAAAAGTCCCGCGTGGCGTCTTCTCACGAAGTCGAGCATTCTGCTAAAAGCTAGTGGCTATTCCGTGCCGACAACTGACTCAAAGGCCTATTTTCCACTAGCAGCTACACACTCCATTTGCGATTCAAATAGAAGATATTAATTTTGTCTTATCCGTTGCAGGAACAGTTAGATGAACAGCAATCGCTTTTAATCGTTGAAAACATATATATTATGAATAAGGGCGAACAGATTTCCGGGTGGTTGCATAATCATCGGTCGATTTGATCGAGTAATTGTAGCAACACTTCCAATCACAGGAAAAGCTTAGAACTTGAAAGGATTCTAACTACTAAGCAAAGAAAACACTTTGTTTAGTGAACCAAATTTGATCACATGGTTAATGAGATAAGGTTGACAGAATCAATTTCGTTAGTTTGGGAATGATACACCCACTACGCTTACTTTGCGCTTTGAGTTACCGCATTAATTCTTTGATATTTGATACTTGAAGTGCTCGTTCTCACTGGTTGTGCGGTTCCCGGCAAAATCTCCATTTTTCGGAGATTTGCTGGTTTACCCATTGTGGTTTCCCGGAATTATGAGGGCACCCTAGCCAAAGTCTTCCCCAGGTTTTCACCACCACAGGCAGTTGCGGACCCAGTGGATCAGAGAGATTTGCCATCATGCGACTTTGATACCATGACGGTAATGATTTCTGGTATTATTTTACTTTAAGCTAGGCTTTCTGATGAACCTGACTCCTTCTCAGCTTGGGAGACCTGCCAGAGGATGAATCTCCCCGCTGTTCGTCAAAACCCGGCACCCAGAAACGCCTTCCAGCCACGATAAGGCGGCAAACCATTAGGAAGTGAGCTACTACATTGTTTAACAAAAACAAAAAGGTGTTAAAGACCCGTATTTTAATGCCGAACTCTACCAGTGCCTAGAAGGATCGTAAGGATCACTGCCATCTGAGGAACACCTTCGATCTTAAACAGCCTTATTTTCAATGAGGCAAGCATGAAATGACGATTGGGATAGAAACCGTAAAAACAATTAATGGCACATAAAAACTGCACCTTACCTGTAGTTCCGTTGATCGCTGAGTGATTCTAGCGAGCACAAGTAAATCTTCCATTTTTCGCTGTCGCGTGCAAGAGTAGTGCAGTGGGTCTTACTCGCCCTAGGGATTCGTTAAGAAACATATTTTTCGTCCATGCATTTCTCGAAGAACTGTGACCATGAAATCGGTGATCTTTCTGCATTGCGTTTAACATCCCAAGGAATCCAGTTACAAACGGCTTTTGTCCATCGGTTATCACTGATATGCATGACGTATCCGGTCCACTTTATCTTCGACTGTTTGGCGTATAGAACGGCATCTTTGATTTTTGATCATTGACGCAGATCGGAGCTTCGGATCCCATCCCTTACTTTTGTGAAACGGGATATTCCTAGCATCGTCCTTTCGGCTGTGCGTTCGATAACGCTGAGTGGTCTTTCATCCCGCTTACTCAGCGACCAGGTTTCTGACGCATACGTTAGGGCAGGAAGAACCGTTGAGTCGAAAAGGTGGGCACGGAGTCGGGTGTTCTTTGTTCTCTTCACTACATCCTCGATGCTCTTGAAACCTTTCCAATTCGCTCGTTTCCTTCTGTTCAGCTCTGGAGCTAGGTCGTTCAACATATTGATTTCCCAACCTAGATAGACATAACTGGAGGATTCGGAGATATTCGTTCCCGTTGAGCGTGAATGAGGTAAACGAAACCAATCCGTTCTCGTTTTCGTGAGATTTAGTCGAAAACCAATCTTTCCACACGCATTATCAAAGTCCGCAAGCTTACGTTCCGCTTGGCTGATGTCTGCTGTTATAAGAACGATATCATCAGCAAAGCGAAGGTGATGTGACTGCCGACCATCGATTTTCACTTCCATATTATCACATTCCAATGTTCGCATAACGTTCTGTTGGGTGGCGGTAAATAATTATGGCGAGATTGTAACGCCTCCTCTTTAACTCCTCTTTTGACGTCGTGCGTCAGAAACCTGGTAGCTGCGTAAGCAGGATGAGAAATCACTCAGCGTTATCGAACGCACAGTCGGTCGGGTGTTCTTTGTTCTCTTCACTACATCCTCGATGCTCTTGAAACCTTTCCAATTCGCTCGTTTCCTTCTGTTCAGCTCTGGAGCTAAGTCGTTCAACATATTGATTTCCCAACCTAGATAGATATAACTGGAGGATTCGGAGATATTCGTTCCCGTTGAGCGTGAATGAGGTAAACGAAACCAATCCGTTCTCGTTTTCGTGAGATTTAGTCGAAAACCAATCTTTCCACACGCATTATCAAAGTCGGCAAGATTACGTTCCGCTTGGCTGTTGTCTGCTGTTATAAGAACGATATCATCAGCAAAGCGAAGGTGATGTGACTGCCGACCATCGATTTTCACTTCCATATTATCACATTCCAATGTTCGCATAACGTTCTGTTGGGTGGCGGTAAATAATTATGGCGAGATTGTAACGCCTCCTCTTTAACTCCTCTTTTGACGTCGTGCGTCAGAAACCTGGTAGCTGCATAAGCAGGATGACAAATCACTCAGCGTTATCGAACGCACAGTCGAAATGACGGTGCTAGGAGTATCTAGTTTTACACAAGCAAGGGATGGGATCCGAAGCTCTGACCTGCGTCAACGATCAAAAATCAAAGATGCTTCGTTCCCGTTGAGCGTGAATGAGGTAAACGAAACCAATCCGTTCTCGTTTTCGTGAGATTTAGTCGAAAACCAATCTTTCCACACGCATTATCAAAGTCGGCAAGATTACGTTCCGCTTGGCTGTTGTCTGCTGTTATAAGAACGATATCATCAGCAAAGCGAAGGTGATGTGACTGCCGACCATCGATTTTCACTTCCATGTTATCCCATTCCAGTGTTCGCATAACGTTCTGTTGGGTGGCGGTAAATAATTATGGCGAGATTGTAACGCCTCCTCTTTAACTCTCTGCCCTAAGTCGTGCGTCAGAAACCTGGTAGCTGCGTAAGCAGGATGAGAAATCACTCAGCGTTATCGAACGCACAGTCGAAATGACGATGCTAGGAGTATCTAGTTTCACACAAGCAAGGGATGGGATCCGAAGCTCTGACCTGCGTCAACGATCAAAAATCAAAGATGCCGTTCTGTATGCCAAACAGTCGAAGATAAGGTGAACCGGACACCTAATGCGTGTGAACGATCACCGACGGGCAAGAGGCATTTGTGACTGGCTCTCTCGGGATGTCAAACGTACTGCAGAAAGGCTACCGATCCGATGGTCAGAGGTCTTCACGAAGAGCCTAGAAGAAAGATATGATGCTCGACGAGTCCCTAGAGCGAGCAGAACCCACTGGGCTACTCTTGCACGCGATAGGGAAAAATGGAGGATTTACTGGCGTTCGCTCGTATCATTCGACGGTCAACGAGACTACAGGTGATACAAGTGATTCACGAATAAGAAATCTTATTGGTGGATAAAGAATAAGAATAACACCTCGCATTTGCTCAACAAGAATGCGAAGGAGTCATCTATGTATTGCGTTAGAGTAGCAGCCGAAGATCGATAACTATTATGTTTTAATAAATAAGTATAAGACACGGATACGTTGGTCTATCTATTTTATAGCGAGAAATAACAGATGGTTTTAATTTCCAATTAATTTTTAATTTTTGTCATTTTCTGTACTCATGAGGAGGTGATCAAATGCTTTGAGTTACTGAATGAGCAGTCTGAGTACATCAAGTTTACCCGGAAGAAACCAAAAGAAAACTAGTTTTGATTTCCTAACGTTCAAGAGAACTTATAAAGTAGCGGTGACATGATAAAGTGGTACCGAAAACCAATTAACAAAAATACTTTCGTTCATTTCCTTTCTTCCCATTCTTCACACACAAAGAGAGTTCGATTGTGGGAAACATGTTTCGAACAGCCACCTCCGTGTGTATAATGAAGGAATTGATGAAGGGATCGCGCGACTTGCCTTGGGAAATAGCCAACTCCAATGGCTACGAAATGGTAACCTGACGAGATATGTTTAAAAGGAGAGCGAGGCTTCAAGAGACCAAACATTTGGCCAGAAGAAAATCACTTTTGTGCTGCCCTTCATTAGCGACGATGTAATATAGCTATAAAACGGTGCTTAACAACGGTAGGTCTAGAGGAATCGGTTTCGATAGTAAAAATACCACCGGCTACTCTACGTCGTGAGTTAGTTGTAACTGTCGACCGTATGTGCCCAACAACAAGTTGCTTAATTTGCTCTTACGCCAGGGACGGTGATTGCATGAGTTCAGGTACGATATACTTGATCTCTTGTAATTGTTGCTGAGACAAATATATTGGCCAAGTGGGAGGACCCTTAGTATCCACATAAAAGAATAACTAGATGGCAAACGAAAAAAAGTAAGACAGGGTACGCCACTAGGCACGCATAGAATAAAATAGCATAGCGGAGACGATTTTGATATAAAATTCACTATCCTCGCACAGGATGCCAAATCACCAACGCGCAAGCTTCTTGAGGCGATTTGGATAAATACCGATATCCGTGAAATGAGCAGCAGAGAGCAATACCCCGATATCACGCGTGATCTAGTCCCATACCTACCTGATCTAGCCCCTGTATTAATCGTTGATGTGGGGAGGTGCAGAAGTCAACCATATGCGACGGTGATCAGCGGCTCTTCTTCAGTGGAAGGCCCCTAAAGAAACGGTGGGTTTTTCTAGAAGCTGTTGACCGTGTGACTACCACTTAGATTCTCATCTCTCTGTATATGTTATTGAAGCGCTCGATCTGCTAAGTTGCGCATCAGTGTAACCTTCCAGGCTCTGAAGAAGGCGATTCTGCCGAAACGTCAGCTACGATTGTGTTGTATGTCTGTTATTGTATGAAAGTAAACGTGTGGTGTTTAACAACCTCGCGATTGCTGATAAAGAAAAGGACGCATTTATAATCCAACGCCAAGGTTAATAGAATGTCGTTTTTGGGAAATGTATGCGTATTTCCATTTGAGTCGTCAGTAGAGGAATTTATGGTGCAGGATCACGTACGCTGTTATCGGATCGGCTGGGACGAAAAGTCGACGGTCGTTCAACCCCATCTATGATACAGGGCAAGAACTGTTCCTCGGAGCAGGAGACAACGGAGCACTCGGTGGCGTCGCATTCCTCATCAACCCGAGTTTGGCCATGAACATCGATTTTTTTTTAAAAACAAATAACTCGAATCGGACCTTCAGGGCTTAATGGCTGTGGATCAATACCGTCCTGGACAATCATAGTCATTTATGCACCGCCATCAACCTATGGACTCCCTCTCAGCTTAGGAGAACCTGCTAAGGTGATGATTCCCCCCGCTGCAGACTCCTAGAACCACCTTCTAGCCGCGATGAGGCGGTAAACCGTTGGAAGGGTAATCGATAACTAGCCTAGCCCGTTGGAATTACGCAGTAAAAATTAGTGAATTAAGCTATCGAATTATAGTACTTCTCTTTGGGTTTAGGAAATCTGTTAACAAAGCGATTAGATAATTTAGTCACTTGGTACTTTCATGGTCGACAGTCCCAATGAATTGTGCGCGTTCATCACAATCCTACTGTTTTTCGTTCCTTTTCGATTATTTGCACGAGCATCAGTTTAACACATTCGGAAACCGTTCATCCACCGTGCGAGAAGTCGTTCTGGCCAACATTGCCGTTTTCCAAGTGTTTACTACCTCCTAATTCTTGAAAATTTACTGTAGGTAGATGGCTGATTATACTAATCGTAAGATCATCGGAAATCTTTCTGTTCTCTTCGTTCCATTCCGATTAGTGTACACGTTAATGGTTAGTTCCGAGAAAGATATCTGCGAATATCGTTCTATTGTAAATAAATCGTTTCCAGCTGTGAACAGAGGACGTTGATGTGAGCCACAAAAATGTCTGGCCGTCTTGAAGAGAGTTGTCTCTTTTGGGAGGCCTACATATTTCTGCTTGTCCATCATTCGCACTTCTTACTATCATCTACCATCACGATTTATTATCCAAGTCAGTACGATGTGACTGTGTGGTCGAATTTCATTTTTCCGTCTTGATTATTAGTAAGGAGCAAACCACCGTCAAAATCTTTTGTTGTCCTGCCAAATAACCCAGTTCGACGGAGCAGATAAGTCTCCATTTCGTCCACAAAGGTAAAATGTTTTTCTGGTGAGAGCAACATATCAGATTCAATAAATTATATACTTGAGGACGGGTGAACATGATACAACCGGTTACAAACGGTGATATCTCGGCTTGCAAGAAAGTCGCTAGTACCAGAGATCATAAGGATGAAGCTTTCGGAGCTGATGAATGGACGAGGGATGCGCTATACATTCAACTTCATTAAGCATCTCTAGAGGTGACTGAATGCATATCTCACCAATACGATGACTCGCGGTGGCCTACCCGAGCATCGAGTCAGTGCTGTAATCCTCGCAGACAAGTCTGGTACAAATTAGCCTACCCGGAGAGATAGAAGCTTTGATAAACCCCGCGGTGTGTTATCGAACCTACTACCTTGTATGCATCGAAGGGAAATTCTTAATCACTCGTGAGCCATAAAAACCCAGTATCAGAAGTACTAAAGAGGCGCAAAAAATCGTAGACAAACTACGAGGACTGCTTCTTGCTCTGCACGTACTTATAACATAGAAACAACTTTCTCGGATCTACCTTTATGTTGTTCCAGATGCCATTAAGACATAATTCGAATGATCGCCTGGCAGCTCGTTTTTCTATCTGCAGACAGGAGGTCGCTTTCTAAAATATAAGAATCTCTTATTGCCATTACTCCAACATAGTCGAAACCAACCACAAGGATGCAGAGATATGAGCAAAACCTGGGGCTGCAGATGAGATTAGAACCCGCGATTACCCTTGCCGAGGCCCACATGCTATCCAGTACACCAATCGAGGCCTTTACTTTGCCTTTCTATTAGCCATGTTTTACTGAGAACTTTCACTTTTTATAAAAAACATGGCTAAGAGAAAGGTAAAGCAAACGCGTTGGTTGGTGTGGTGGATACCCCGTGAGCTTGTATTGAAGGTAATCGTGGGTTCGAAGCCCAGGTTTTCCGAGTTTCGCTCATATCTTAACATCCTTATGCTTAAGATAAGCTAGATAAAAACAAGATAATAAGAATAAGCGGCAATAAGCCGCAGATTAAAAGCCAAAACATAATCGAGGCTATTCTTGGAAAAACAAAGCGATGACCACTGATAACTGATCGGTATCATCATTCTGGTTCATCATTCATCATGGTTCTGATCATTACATTTGTGTTCCAAGAAATCGTTCCACATCCTGACCAACATTAGTATCTACCACTAGATCCTAAGGATGTAGAATCTTCTGGATGCTCATGACTTGGACCTCGTATAGTTAAGAAGTGAACATAAGATGTATCGTTCTCGTTTAAGACTTAGGGGTGATTACCAAAGAGTCTCTTCTGTAGGTGCCTTTTGAGAGCCTTGAGAGTCTGGAGGTATGAATGCAGAAGAACGGCCTATCCAGAAGCGGTCGTATTATGTCACAACGTTGCTATCTAATTCTTCAGAAGTTTTCGGCAATTGTGCTGATTTACGTGGTTAATTATGTCGATAGGATTCAAGATAAGTTCGAACATTAAAAACCTACCAATTCAAAATTTTTCGGAATATTCCAACCAAGCTAACAGTGATGATTGCCGATGTTCTCTGCAATGAGATCTGTGACGACGTAGGAATGGAGACAACACAGAAAAGACATTCTTCACGAAGGTCGTTCCAGTACATTCACCAATAACTTGTGGCTAAACCAAACCTAAATCAATTGAATAGATGGGACTCCTATATGCGCCTTATTTCAAGTCAGTGAACGATTTAAAAAACTCCTCGATATGTCGGAAGAAATGCTATCCTTACTACTGCTCATCGATCTCAGAATGGATTGGACTTACAACAACTGGAGAATCGAAGTCGACTGTTGCTTTAGTTGTTCCTCCATGTTACACCTCTTTCTTTGCTCACTTACCATCGTTTATGAAATAAACGAAGGTGGGGTGACTACAGCTGGTAATGAATGGTCTCGATTGGAATGAATACGATATTCGCAATACCGAAAATTTTCCACCATCGTTTGCGGAGAAGTCTTTACTCTAGAGAACTAATAGTGGAGCAGAAACGATGCTGACGAAACTCTAGCAAGCGCGAGTTGGAATTTCACTTACTCAGACACTTATCTGATCTGTCTACACGTACCATGCCGGTCCGAGCAGTTCTTCAACTCATTTCTTTGCCTTGTGGCTATCACATATGGAAGAGGTCCGGCTCGAGCATGGACCAGTATGGAATTAGAGGATCCCTAAACTTCTATCTTCATTGAGATGCTGAGTACCCAGTGGAATTTTTATCAGACAACCTTGCAAAGGCGTTCTTAGGTCGTCATCACAATCAGTCACCGGCTTCTGTGTATTGGAGAGAGATTTGCCACCTTGTGATTCGTATTTTTCCACGACAGCAGCGGTCTCTTTGACAGCAGTGAAATCTGTGGCCGAAGTTGATGTAAGAAATTAAATACGCAGAATACGGATGGCAGAACAAATAAATTGAGAAAAGTCGCAGTCGTGAAAGCCTATTAAGTGCACTTGAGAGCGAATCAGACCATGGGTTTTCGGAGTATGTAGACCACGCCTAATCTGTACCTAGGACGTTCAATGAATATGATGAATGTTTAGGGTTTGGAATCGTGCAGGAGACAGAAGTAGCTATGAGTCGCATGCAGTCAACGTTCCTAGATCTCCAGCTTTCTTATGCGTGTGTTATGTTAATGTTTCCGATGTTGAGGTTTTTTGCGTCATTTTCAAAGCAGCAACCAGCTAAATTACTCTGCAAAAGATCGGTGATAAAGAGAAGCATTCTAGAAATATTCTTGTCTTAATTTTAACCTGTTATTTACTGCCTACTCTTTTTGAGGGCTGGATATATTGCGAAATATAACGTTAATAATGGTGAGATATTTGCAAAACTCCGGACCGCAGGTGTCTGCGGTGGGGAACGAACGTGCTATTGTCCTTTTCGGGGAGAAACTCGTTCACCACCGCAGACACCTGCGGTCCTGAGTTTTACAAATATCTCAGCATCATTATGGTTATATTGCACACTGTACTCTGCCATTAAAAAAGAATAGGCAGTAAATAAAAGTGACAGCATACCTGGTAAAGGATTAACGGCTTTATACTTCGATTACTGCTTGACACTATTTCAACTCTATATCTTGATTAATTGTTAAGGAGGTGTGTGGTGCAGTGGTTGGAGGCGCCCTGCAACACATGGAATTGATCATCACGTTCATTGCCTACCAAGCCCTCCATCCTTCCGGGGTCGGCAAATTAATGACTCAGTGGTAGCGCTCTGGCGAATCTATGGTAGATCTACCATGAGTGTTCAGAAAGAAACAATAGTAACCACTGAGCTATACATCAGCCACATAGGAACCGTGCTGAAAATTGGATGGTTCTTCGTAAAAATGATCCAATCGGGTAATTCTGTTTCTCATCAAACTCTAGTTTCTTAAGCTGTGGTTAACAACACTGACTTCGATACTTGGATGGCCCGTCTTCACCAGTTGTGCGGACTCCAGCATAATTTCCATGTTCTCTGAGTTTTGCTGGTTGAGCCATTGTGGTTTCCTGGATTCTCGAGGTCAAACTGACAAAGTGTATCCCAGGTCGTCACCACCACAGCTCATCGCCGCACTTGTGGGTCAAAGGGAGATTTGCCACCATGCGACTTGCTTGATACCAGAACGGTGGCAGATCCAGGTGTTGGTTTATTCTTAGCTGTACTTGGGATAACTGTAGTACTTCTAGAGTACTTATGAATGACATTGCCGAGTGGGAAGCATAAGGTTCCCGCTCTATTTCTTCTGTTGTCAAATGGTTTACTAATTAACTTATCGATAGAGATGTCAGCAAATGAAAAATTTTGTCTCTGCTATCACGTTTTGGATTTTGCCGTAGCTGATTGAAATCTGTTAGAAATGCTACGAAGACGCTTTTTACACCTTAGTTGACAGGAAACTTTTTTTCTGGAATTCTACCGGATATGGGAAATTTTTAAATCTTTTTATTTTCCCAAGACCGACTTTCTGTTAACCTCGGCATTGATTGATAATTCGATATTTTATTTCAATAAGCAGACACGAGGTTGTTATTATAGAATTTATTGAGATACAATAGCTGACGTTTCGGCGGTTTTGCCTTCTTCAGAGCCTGGAAAGGTCAAATTGAGATGCGATCTACTCAGCCAAACACTTTCATAACCACAGCAGATAAAACGTAGCAAATAAATTTGTATTCGCATAAGAAACAGCTTCAATTAAACACCTACCGTTTATTTCTTGTAAAGATAGTTGGTGGATAGCAGCCGCACAGAGTTCTACATGGGCGAGGACAGTGCCTGTGTCAGGTTAATGGATTAGCCTGAGGTATGGCGCCAGGTCACGTGTGATGACAAGACACTCATCCTTGCGGTTCATTTCTGGATATTTGGAATTGATCCAAAATGCTCCAAGAGTTTTACGCGCTGATGTTTTGGATTCGTGCATGAGGATAGTGACTCCTACTTCTAAATCTTCTCCGTTATGTTCCTGCATCCTATGCGCGCCTAGTGGAGTGTTTGATTTTAAGTTAGATTTACCGACTAACTGTTTTTTTATGCGGACGCAGAGCGGTCTACCCGTTTCGCCAACGTATTCGACCCCGCACGTTACATGAGATCAGGTAGACTGTACCCGAGGTCATGCAATCATCGTCTCTGCCGTTAGGGCAAATTATGCAGTTTTTCGTTGCACTTAGACGATCATATAGGCGATTGCGAACTAGCTTGCGTCTTAGACTGTCCGATTGTATTTCTATCACTCTTACGGAATTTTCTAGACCGGCCCTTTATTAAGCAATGTTTTGTGGGTGCACTTATTTCACTTGAAATAAAGGGCAAGAGGAACGGAGCCTTGTTTTCGCTAGAATTATCGCTTTGAGGCGTAGTTTTTCCTCTATACCTATGCCGAACATATAGTGCTAGGGTTATTTAGTGTCATGCTTGTGTGAGAGGAGATTTGAAGCTAAGAGCTACGCTAACTACCACAGAGCAAAGGCGCCGTTCTATACGACTTATTGTACAAAATATGGTGTACCGGACACGTAATACGTCTCAACGACAACCAGTTGACAAAAGCCGTCAACGGCTGGATTTTTCGTGATTTCGAACTCACCGCACGAAGACCGTCGACCTGGTGGGAACAGTTCCTTACAAAAACTCTGGAAAAAAGGTATGTTGCCTAACGAGTCCGTACAGAAGCAGAACCCACTAGGTTACTCTTGCATGCGACAAAGAAAAATAGAAGGTTTCTTGATGCACGCTCGAGTCATTTGACGATCAACGAGACCATAAGAGATTTAACAGTATATGAAATGGTAAAGAATACGATTTCCCCTAAAGACCTGCTGCTTCTCTAGTACAGTGCTTTATAGTGATAAAGCCAGGTTGACATCTGTCTAGTTGACGACGTTTATTGAGGAGCATACAAATTTATCGACATGCAAAAGATGAGAAGACAAACTACTGTTGCCATAACTGTCGAATTGACTGGCCGAGCCTACTGATTCTTTTTGCAGTAGCATTATGCGATAGCAGTTTTCCAAACGGAACGAGTACGCGAGCCTGAGTTGGGGTGGTGAACAACACGTAGGAATCCGAAAAGTGTAGTCTCGAGTTTTGCTCTTATCTCAGCATCATTATCTTTAAATATAGTCAAAGAATATGGAATATGAATATAGAGTATTAATATAGTCATGCAGTTGTTCTTGTTATCTAACGATTTATTTACTTTTGTCGTATTAACAGACAAACCAGACCATGTCAGCGAGTTCGTGCTCTATTTTTAAGCTTGACAAAGCTCATGCGTTATGAAAATATTGTATATGCCGCATTCCATAACTTTGACACATGACATGGCTGAAAATTTAAGGAAGGATTTAGAGTTTAAAATACTCTCTATTTCGTCTAAATTTTTATCTTGCTACAAGTGACAGCACTTATCGATAGAGATGTCAGCAAATGAAAAATTTTGTCTCTGCTATCACGTTTTGGATTTTGCCGTAGCTGATTGAAATCTGTTAGAAATGCTACGAAGACGCTTTTTACACCTTAGTTGACAGGAAACTTTTTTTCTGGAATTCTACCGGATATGGGAAATTTTTAAATCTTTTTATTTTCCCAAGACCGACTTTCTGTTAACCTCGGCATTGATTGATAATTCGATATTTTATTTCAATAAGCAGACACGAGGTTGTTATTATAGAATTTATTGAGATACAATAGCTGACGTTTCGGCGGTTTTGCCTTCTTCAGAGCCTGGAAAGGTCAAATTGAGATGCGATCTACTCAGCCAAACACTTTCATAACCACAGCAGATAAAACGTAGCAAATAAATTTGTATTCGCATAAGAAACAGCTTCAATTAAACACCTACCGTTTATTTCTTGTAAAGATAGTTGGTGGATAGCAGCCGCACAGAGTTCTACATGGGCGAGGACAGTGCCTGTGTCAGGTTAATGGATTAGCCTGAGGTATGGCGCCAGGTCACGTGTGATGACAAGACACTCATCCTTGCGGTTCATTTCTGGATATTTGGAATTGATCCAAAATGCTCCAAGAGTTTTACGCGCTGATGTTTTGGATTCGTGCATGAGGATAGTGACTCCTACTTCTAAATCTTCTCCGTTATGTTCCTGCATCCTATGCGCGCCTAGTGGAGTGTTTGATTTTAAGTTAGATTTACCGACTAACTGTTTTTTTATGCGGACGCAGAGCGGTCTACCCGTTTCGCCAACGTATTCGACTCCGCACATTACATGAGATCAGGTAGACTGTACCCGAGGTCATGCAATCATCGTCTCTGCCGTTAGGGCAAATTATGCAGTTTTTCGTTGCACTTAGACGATCATATAGGCGATTGCGAACTAGCTTGCGTCTTAGACTGTCCGATTGTATTTCTATCACTCTTACGGAATTTTCTAGACCGGCCCTTTATTAAGCAATGTTTTGTGGGTGCACTTATTTCACTTGAAACAAAGGGCAAGAGGAACGGAGCCTTGTTTTCGCTAGAATTATCGCTTTGAGGCGTAGTTTTTCCTCTATACCTATGCCGAGCAGCTACAGTTTCGTAGCCATTTGAAGTTGCTATTTGTCGCGCCAGTTTCGAGGATTCTTCCCTTTGCTCTCTACCTGTGCACACGTTGGCGGCTGTTCGAAACATATCCAGTACATTCTTACTGCTTGGCTTTCGATACCATTTTGTGATGCAGCCGTTTTCGGATAAGTTGACTTGAACGTTTAAGAATAGAAGCCAGTTTCCTTTCGGTTTCTCACTGGTGAATTTTATGTACTCTGACTGTCCGTTCAATAACACGAAACATTTGTTCATCCCCTCTTGTGTGGAGCAGATGATAAAACAGTCATCTGTATACCTGCACTAGAATAATGGCCCGAGGTCGATTACTGCGTAGTGTTGGGAATGGTGGATGTGAGAAAACGAATCGAATACAAGAAGTGGTGAAATGTGCCCAATTTGTGGCGCCGGCACATACAAAAATGTAAACAAAATCTGTAATTGAAAGATTTCGTAACGAAGATGTTATGGGCTCTGAGTATGTGATTCTTACAGGCGAAAAGGGAAAAAGCACTTTCGTTTAATGCCATTAACTTTGAAGACGAAAGCAAAGATTAAAATTAAGAAAAAAGGACTCCTCAACCATGCACGACTTTGTGCGGCTTGTCTTACCAAAGAACTGGAAGGCCTAACGAAGAACAAAGCGGCTCTGAAGTAGGTAGAACCGTTGGCACATTGGTTGTTATCACCTGTCACCTGTATCATCTGTAGTCCCGTTGATCGTCGAGTGACTCGAGCGAGCGCCACTAAATCCTCCATTTTTCCCTATCGCGTGCAAGAGTAGCCCAGTGGGTTCTCCTCGCTTTAGGGACTCGTCGAGCATCATATCTCTCTTCTAGGCTTTTCGTAAAGAACTCTGACCAACGGGTCGGTGGTCTTCCCGCAGTACGTTTGACATCCAGAGGAATCCAGTCACTTACGGCTCTTGTCCATCGGTTATCATTCATACGTATTACGTGTCCGGCCCACCTTATCTTCGACTGTTTGGCGTATAAAACGGCATCTTTAATTTTCGATCGTTGAAGTAGGTCGGAGCTTCGGATCGCATCCCTTACTTGTGTGAAACGGGATACTCCTAGCATCGTCCTTTCGACTGTGCGTTCGGTAACGATGAGTGCTTTCATCCTGATTACGTAGCGCCCAGGTTTCTGACGCATATAATAGGAAAGGAAGAACCGTTGAGTCGAAAAGGTGGGCACGGAGTCGGATGTTCTTTGTTATCTTCACTACATCCTCGATGCTCTTAAAAGCTCCCCATGCCGCTCGTTTCCTTCTGTTCAGCTCTGGAGTTAAGTCGTTCAACATATTGATTTCCCGACCTAGATAGACATAACTGGAGCATTCGGAGATATTCGTTCCGTTGAGCTTGGATGGGGCAAACGGAGCCAATCCGATCTTCATGGACATCGTTTTCTTGAGATTTAGTCGAAGACCAATCTTTCCACACGCTTTATCAAAGTCCGCAAGCA
>MQTX01000166.1:141541-163427 GCA_009735665.1 Angiostrongylus cantonensis | reverse complement strand
ATCGCATCCCTTACTTGTGTGAAACGGGATACTCCTAGCATCGTCCTTTCGACTGCGCGTTCGGTAACGATGAGTGCTTTCATCCTGATTACGTAGCGACCAGGTTTCTGACGCATATAAGTCTCCTTGGTCCGATCCGATCTTGGCATTGAAATCTGCAATGTATTGGTTGCTATAAATGGATAAATGCCACAATAAAATACTCCCGTTTGCTCACCAAAAAAACTGTGAAAAAATGGAAAACGTGGATTGTGGCCAATTTATTCAAGTCTAGACAAGTCACAATGGTACAATTGTGCCATGGTCAAACAGTTACATGTCTTAGAATATACGGCAGTCCCAATACTAAATCAAATGTACTATCACCCTGAAAAACTTTCATATCACAACCACGTATTGTTTTTGTTTTGCTGCTTCTTAGGCGAGTTGACGACGATCAGGTTTTTTCTTTAAGAAATGATAATGGGAGAAGTAATGAAAAAAGTTTTACAACTACCAGCGGCACATATCGTTCACTAGTCGTCAGCATCATCTGCATTGCGCAAAACTTACGACGTCTGGATGATTTCTTTCAACTACCTGTTGTCTATCATCTGTCATTCGACATTCGTCATTCGCCTTAACGTCGCCATCACCATAGCCACTACTTCATCCTGCACTATAATGATGATTATGGGTTCTTCGACTATCAATACTTTCATTATATTTTTTTTTCTTACCAGTATTGTTGATGTGGAGGCGGCAAATTTTGTCGAGCAGGTTCGTTTTATTTCTTATAAATAGGACTTCATCCTATCATTAAACAATGAAAATGGCGTAAACGAGATTCCGTACGACAGTGCAAACAAGCGGCAACAAAAGCGTCTGCATACCAATGTTTCCTCTTTCCAGTTTTATTTATGTTTTATTCAACTTAATTTTACACTTTCTTTTAGTTAACGTTCTTTCAAGGACCTTTAGTGAGACCTGGTTTGCAATTTTGTTTCGAAAATATGAGTAAACTTCGACATAACATAATCTACTTATTAACGGCGCTAACGCAAGTTATGTCGATTGTCATTCAGCTTCTAGGTGAGCTAACATAAATCAACTGTTTCACTCGAAATTTTGCTACTCGACTTTAATGCAAATTAAACATTTTGTCTAAAGAAATCTAACAAAATACAGCTTAGATTTAACAAAATTTAATCTTAAAAAGTGACTGCTATAGCGTCCTATCCGTAGGGATTAATCATTTACTGGCCCAACAAAAGTTTGTGATTCACTACATTCAAGAAAATTTTGTCCACTCTTTTACTCGTATGATAAAAATCATAGCACGCTGTATGTATACTTTTCGATTACTTTACTATTACTCGATAAAATACGAAGAAGAATCGAAGGTAGTTCAAAAATTTTAGTGGTGTGTTCCATGAGTCAACATGTTGTTATCCATCAATCGTTGCATATAAACATTAAATAACTGGCCAACACGATCGACTGGTTTGACGAGGATGAATTTCATGAACCATATAAAAACTAAACAACATTCTAGGCATTCCAACATTCATAACCATTCAAACGATTTCATGTTCTAAGTGTTTCATTCTATTCATTTTACCTCCATACCTATGGTTTACTGCTTGATTTTTGCTAGAAGGGCTGCTCTCCCAGAGTAACGCCGAGAAGCCATGGGAGGACAAAATTGCAGTAAGATCATTAAATCATCAAGGGAGCTCAGCACTTTGACCCTGAATACATAGTTGACTAGATCCTAGAGTTTCTATCGTTGCAGAAAAACCCAGTTGGTCATATGATAGCAAGATTTCCTCTGATTAACAACAGAACAAAAGCTCCGACGATTGTCTACGGCGATAACCCTATTCTCCCTAGCAGTTTCCAAAATCGAAAATTCTTCTCAGTCACAAAAAGTCGCGAGGACCGAAAATGTATTGAGCGTACATGCCTCTTTTCAAGGAAGTGGGCTTTCAATAGAATGTCATTTTGGTGATGGTAGTCGGTCTGTTCTCATCTTATTGTCAATATTATTGTGTATAACCACAAAATGAAAGAAAGGAGAAGCGAATAAGAGAGAAAGGAAAGGGGAGAGAGGGAGAGTGGACGTCTTCATTATCAGCAAAGGGTGTAAACTAGTCTTCTACTCGTTTTCTCTTGCTCCCACAGTAGCTTTTACAGGAAGGTACTTTCACACAGCGTAGGTGGAAAAGTTGTGGCATATCACGGGAGTTTTGCACATTCTAATGGCTTTTGTATCTATTTTGCTATTTTTACACATTGGTTCTTGCAAGTGATAAACTATGGAGATAAAAAAGGTAGATGTAAATGAATATACGACGAGCTTAGTCGTAGAAATGATGACTTAATTTATTGTTAAAAATAGTTTTCTTTACTGGGATTCTCTGTATGTTTAAAAATGAATCAGAAATATCGGCGTAAACCCTTAGAAACCGCTTCATATCTGTCGATTAATAATCCCTGGACGGCGGATGCAGGACAGAACTGGTGTCTTATGACATCGCTCAGTTTAGGTGCTCAGCGTTACCGCTAAATCGATATTTCTAGGATATTTTTAAAGCCAATATCTTCAGCATATTTCTGGAAGCATTTGAAAAATAATAAACAAAGTTTGCTAAGAATTTTTATTTTTGTTATTTTAGTGAAATTTAACAAAACTCAAATGTTTTTATGTACTTAAGGAAACATGTATAACCAGCTATTAGTAACAGTGACTAGCTCGACGTTTCATTGTACTGTATTTCAAAATACTTGTAAGTTTATAAACAACTTTCGTTCAGTGTATATTCCATTTATAATCGTTGCAGGGTATTATAAAAGCAACCACAATGATGCTGAGATATGAGCAAAACATGGAGCCTCAGGCAAGATCGAACCCTTCATTACCCTTTCTGTGGTCTCACTTGCTAACCACCACACAGACAATAACGAGTTTTGCTCATGTCTTAGTATCATTTTGGCTGTAGTTCAAGTCGTACTCCTGCCATAAACAATAATAGGGAACAGGTAAAAGTTAAGAAAATGAGATTTCGACTACAGTTCTAGCTTAACAACCTTCAGTGCCGATTTGTGCTCCTCAGATCATACCCGTTGACAGTTGATTGCTGATGCCACCGTTAGGGTAGAAAAAACTAACTGAGAGAAAGACAAAGCAGGCGCCTCATTTGGTTCGGTGAATAGCAGGCAAATCTCTGAAAAGCTATGGTTGTTGTTTGCTATTGATTTACTCAGAGAATAATCTTCTCATAGTTTTTCAAACAACACGAAAATTGTTGGAAATATTGACCCTATTTGAGATTATTACTAAAATTACCAATAACCCTTGAAACACATTTTCCTTATTTTTTAATAATTACAGTTGCATTGGAAGCTAAACAGGGCCAATCGTGTTGCCCTAAGGCTTGCCCTAAAGCGAAGTTGAATGGCTAAGTCTAACCAAGGAGGAAGCGAAAGGAAGAAACTTTTATTCTACATGCATTTTTATTGCAAACGGTTGCTAGATTTGGTTCGGTGAATAGCAGGCAAATCTCTGAAAAGCTATGGTTGTTGTTTGCTATTGATTTACTCAGAGAATAATCTTCTCATAGTTTTTCAAACAACACGAAAATTGTTGGAAATATTGACCCTATTTGAGATTATTACTAAAATTACCAATAACCCTTGAAACACATTTTCCTTATTTTTTAATAATTACAGTTGCATTGGAAGCTAAACAGGGCCAATCGTGTTGCCCTAAGGCTTGCCCTAAAGCGAAGTTGAATGGCTAAGTCTAACCAAGGAGGAAGCGAAAGGAGGAAACTTTTATTCTACATGCATCTTTATTGCAAACGGTTGCTACTTAGGCGGAACATTTCAAAATGTTCATTGAAGATAAGAAGGAAACTGGTAAATGTTGAAAACCCAACGGTAACGACTGATAGGAAAATTCGAGGAATTAGCGCTATCGTCATCATCTACGTATTGATCGCCATTCATGTTGATGAGATAGTTGTCATTTGTTGACTCTTAAAAAGAGTGAAAGTTTAGAAGTAAAAGAGCCAAAACTGACTTCCAAGTTTTAAACATTTCACTAAACGTCTTTATTGAAGTGAGTACTTGAGGGGTTCAAAACGTGATCGCCTTCAGAAGAGGTGTTCTTCTACCTACTTAAGAGTAATTCAGATTGCCTAAAGCTGTTATTTGACTTTTAGATCCGTTTAAAAGGAAAACATTTTTGAAATCTATGTAAACGAAGTTCGAATTTCTAAAATCCGAAACGAAATCCCGGTAGCTACAGAACATAAAAAGCACATAAGGACATCATGTTTTACTAGACGAACTAGCTCCTGTTCAATTTCGAAAAAGGAGTTTCAACGAAAAAAATGCACAAAATAGTACTGGAGAAATCTTCCTTTAACTTCACATCGTGTGAGAGGAATTGAACTCACGTCATCCTCGGCAGGCTGAGACCTGACCATGAGGACCAATACTGATTGTTATCTATGCTATTTTTCAAACTTTTCTAGTTTACAGTTTAATCGTGTTTATTTAGGAAATTGAAGTGCCCACTTAAAGTACGAATTTTGAACGATCTTCCTTTTCACCCTTCTAAAGTATTCCAAATTTTTCAAAAAACTTTGCTAGAACATTGAACGTTTTTCATACATTTAGTATTAGCAATAGCATTTCTGATGAGATTACTCATTTGCAATATTTCACTAAAAACTTGAAAAGCAATTTAGCGATTATAAACAGTATCAGGTGACTGATAGGGCGCGTGTGACGCAGTGGTTGGAGGCGCCACTGCGACGCGCACCTGGAATGCGCCCATGGTCCACCAAGCCTTCCATCCCTCCGGGGTCGGCAAATTAGTACCAGATTTGTCTGGGAGGTTAGCAGCACTGGCTCGATACATCGGCAGGCCACCGTGAGTCATTGTAAAGGCCAGATATGCATTCAATCACCTCCAATGGTACTTAATGAAGTCGAATGCATGGCGCATCCATCAGGGATTGATCAACGACAAGAGCTTTATCCTTTATCCTTTATCAGGTGACTTAAGCATTGATCGTTGATTGATCGATATGTCTTATTCGAGCAATCATGCAAGTTCCTTCATATATTTACTAGGTGAATGGAGCAGCACAGTGGTTAGACGTAACTTGAGATAGACATTTCAATGGTTCGATCCATTTCTCTGACGAACCTGATCCTCCGACTATGCGGAGTGAGTAGATTGGTATTTCAAAATTTTCAGAAAGAGGAAAAGACAGTAACTTGATTCACCGACCACTAAATATCATTGTATAATTCAGATGTGTATTGTGTAAATAGACCACAACATAGTAAATAGAATGTTTTGCCTAACCGATGTCACTGTTGTCCTAAAATTCTACATGGGATCAGACACCGTCTCCTTCGCGCAAGATTTCATTTCTCACGGAAAAGAGAAAAAGCGGCTAAATTTAAAAACTGAGGTCTCAGGACCACCAAAAGCTAGGACTTATTCAATGCATTAGACGGCTGTTGGGAAGATACCGTTGTCGACAACATCGACGAGGAATACGATCGGCTCATTGAACATCTTCACGTTAGCGCTATGATATGAAATCTGAGAGTTCGAAAGTCACCAAGAGACGTCTGTCTCAAGAAACTCTCGAGCTGATACGCCAGCGTGGAATCACATGAGCTGCAGGCGAAAGCAAACCAACGCCCCAACTTGCGAAACAGTGCAGACGGGCGATAAAAGAAGATCTCAGAGATAGAAGAGCAGCAGTAATGGTCGAAGCCGCAGAGGCTGGGGAAAGCATTTGCAAAACCCACCGAAGCTTCGCCAATTACAAGAGCAAGATGATTGCACTCCGACGCCCAGACGAAACAATAACAGCGTCCAGAAAGGCAATGGAGAAAATTATTCACGAGTACTACTCAGATCTCTTCGATAGCCACGTCCACCTCCCGTCATATGAAATAAAAAGGGGTGGATATGTTGTAACACCGGTTCTCCCTTCCAAAATTCGAGATGCCATTTCTTCGGTGAAAAATCGAACGACATCACGTCCGGAGAAGATAGGACCAGAACACCTGAAGAAACTTCCGTCCGTCTTCGTAAACACACTGTCTCGGTTCTTCACACCTTACCTGTCTGAATGCAAGGCTCCTACTCAGTGGAAGACCACCAAGACCGTGTTATTGTTCAAAACGGGCAACCTACACGATATAGGCAACTATCGCCCAATCTGCTTGCTTTCTGTCGCCTACAAACTTTTCACTCGTGTCATCCTACATAGGTTGACAAAACAGTGGACGAAGGAGAGCGATGTAAGCAAGCAGGGTTTCAAAAAGGATTTAGTACGATGGACCACATTCACACGATAACAAGACTCACTGAAGTTTGGAGGAGAGTACAAAAGACCTCTCTGTCCACATTCATCGATTTACAGAAGACCTTTGATTCAATTGAGATAGAAGCAGTCATGGAAGCCCTTGGTAGTCACGGAGTCCCTACTCAGTACGTAAAGATTCTTCTTGAGCTGTATAAAAATTTCGCGACCAAAAATCCACCATTCCACAGCGATATTAACGTTGACGTCAACAGAGGAGTTAGGCAAGGCGATAAAATCTCGCTAAAACTATTCACCGCCACCCTCCAGAACGTCATGCAAACATTGGAATGGGACAACATGGGAGTGAAAATCGATGGACGGCATCTTCGTTTTGCTGATGACATCGTCCTTATAACACCAGACATTAGCCAAGCAAAACATATGCTTGCGGACTTTGATAAAGCATGTGGGTAGTTTTCAAGAGCACCGAAAATGTAGTGAAGAAAACAAAAAACAGCTAACTCTGTGCTCACCTTTTCGACTTAACGGTTCTTCCTGCCATAACGTGCTCCAAAAACCTGGTCGCTGCATACGTAGGATAAAAGATCACTCAGCATTGTCGAACGCGCAGGCGAAAGGACGATGCAAGGAGTATCCCGTTTCACACAAGCAAGATATGGAATCGGAAGCTCCGGATCTACGTCAGCGATTAAAAGTCAAAGATGACGTTCTATACGCCAAACAGTCGAAAATATAGTGGGCCGGGCACGTAGTGCGTACGAATGATAACCGATCAACAAGAGCCGTTAGTGACTGGATTCCTCGGGATATCAAACGTACTGCAGAAAGGCTACCGACCCGATGGTCAAAGTTTTTCACGATGAGCCTAGAAGAAAGGTATGATGTTCGACGAGTTTTTAGAGAGAGCAAAACCCACTGGGCTGCTCTTGCACGCGACAGGGAAAAATGGGGGATTTACTGGCACCCGCTCGAGTCACTCGACGTTCGACGGCACTACAGGTGGCAGGTGATACTGGTACTCTCTTTATTTAAAAAAATGAAAAGCTTATTCTCAGTGGTTTAGTTGACTCCGCGCATTTATTCCTCACTTAAATAAAAAGAACTGTTGAAATTATTGAACCTCTTTTCTCGAAGCTAATTTTAGATAACTGGTGGCAGCACCATTAGGCGGGTAGTACAGCGGTAGTGATGCCGATCATCACAGGCATGGTACGAGCTCGATCTCGCCCTAAGCTCGCCAATTCCCTGAACTCTCCTTGTTCGGAAGGTTGGTGCCGGAATTGTCTACGAAAAGCTTACTTTTTCCAATTCAAGTAGAAACGTCCTTGCCCGGCCATCTCAGGGCTCCAGAAAGAATCGACTCCACTAGCATTCAACGAAATTCAGAATGTAAGAGAAATCTTCAAGCAGAAGCCGAAGCCACGCGTAAAAATTGGAAGAGCTTCGTGGCTGATGGTTGCAAGAAGAGAATCGAATGTTAGACGTACTGAGATCCGTAGAGTAGGCTTGAAGGATGGACCGTATAAAAGAGATTTTGTATATTTTTAGAAAGGTCTGCTTTGTCGCATGACTTCCAAACACGATTTTATACACTGCCCTTTCAACTTCACATGTAATTTGATTGAGGTTTCTAAGGAATTTAAAGCATTTGCAAATATAATCGGCGCGCTAGACAACACCATTGTATTGTTTTGGACGAAGTCTCGAGTACTCGTTTAGTCTTATGGCGAAATGTGAGTCCTGAAAATATGCTGGACAATGAATGTCGTGGGCTCGACAAAATCAGGATTGTATCAAGGTCGAGCATTAGGATTTTTATTTTAAAGGCAAAGATTTTTAGATTCCAGTAGTTCTCATCGAAATAATAAAGTTTACCATGGACTGCGATATGATGTTCTAAAATTGAAAGCTTCCATTATTCTCGTATCGTTTGTGCATTTTACGAGATTCATGGAAGAAGGCGAATTCCTTAGGCGGCAAACGAAATAGTACGCAAATTGTTCAGAGACCTTTGTGATAAATGAATGTGAAGAAAGTGATTGAACGCAAGAAATGAGGAATCCACATAATAGATGTGATGGCGGATCATGTAGAAAAAAAATGGGCACCACAGAGGTCTCAGCATTTCGTAAGTGTCCATACATGTCTACTGCCCTGCCACCATCAATGGTGACAAAGCAGGCTTTTGTTAGGTCATTTACTCATAGATTTAAAAAAAATCAAATGGATGTCCTTCCACCAGCTTTTCACCTCCGTGGCCACCATTCAGCAACAACTTTACATTCAGCATCACCTAAATCATGGCAGAAAGTTATTATCGTCGTTTCCGTCACCAGTTCGTCAACTCTCCTGGCCAACAGCGAATCCTTCACGATGCTTGGCATATTAGCAGTGACTGTGCTCATGATCAATTCCGTCGAAGCGCAAAAATTAATCCATGTGGTCAGAAAAGAATAAAAAAAGGATAAAGCTCTCGGCGTTGATCAATCCCTGAGGGATGCGCCATGCATTCGACTTCATTAAGTACCGTTAGAGGTGATTGAATGCATATCTGGTTTTTACAATGACTCGCGGTGGCCTGCCGATGTATCGAGCCAGTGCTGCTATTCTCCCAGACAAGTCTGGTACCAATTTGCCGACCCCGGAGGGATGGAAGGCTTGGTGGGCCATGGGCGCATTTCACGTGCGCGCCATAGTGGCGCCTCCAACCACTGCGCCACACGCGCCCGTGGTCAGACAAGCATCTATAAATCTTCAAAAAACTATGGAGAATATGGACGCTCAGGATTTATATTTTGCCTAGTTGTTTTATATTTTAAAATTTTGTAGAATTAGGTGAAAGCCATTGTTCACAACTCAGGTTTTCAAAATTGTGTTTTTAGGAATTAAATGCCTCTGCACGCAGCTGCTTTTCAATTATTTTACTTGTTTTTATTTCATTTCTTCGAGCGATTTCTTCGCTTTTTATTTCAGCAGTACTGTAGAGAAAAGGTCGAGCGATATTCGTTGAGTAAGATCATTTCTTGGATTGCCTAAACTCTTGTTCTACTTCGTTAGCAAATTACATAGTATAGAAGGGAAATACGAAAGAAATTCCCTAGTCGGCCTTCTTTTACTGCTTCTCAAAATTTATGACGTAGATGGTTTTACAAAATAATGCATGCTTTCTAGAAGTTTATATTTTTGAACCTCCCAACGGTTTTCCTACGGTTTACCTCCTCATCGTGGTTGGGAGGTGTTCCTATGTGTCGGGCTGCAATGTACAGCGGTGGAGATTCGTTCTTCGGCAGGTTCTCCAAGCTGAGGTGAAGTTCGGCGTTTCCATTAGGAAGCCTAATTAAGAGTAAACCAATACCAGGATTGACCACCGTCCTGGTATCAAAGTCGCATGGTAGCAAAATTTCCTCTCATCCATAAGGGTTGCGACTGCCTGTCGTGGTGACGACCAGGAGCAGACTTTGGCCAGGCTGACCTCGGAATTCTGGGGAGCCACAATGGCTTACCCAGCAAATCTCCGAAAAATGGAGACTATGCTGGGACCCACACAACCAGTGAGCACGGGCCGTTCAAGTATCAAGTAAGTATAATTTTTGACAAAACTACTTCCTAGAAAAGTCTTGATGCTCAACACTTCTAGTACTGTCAGTTTTTACGCCGTTATTATTTTGTCCATTCTTTTAAACTTTTGCAAAAAGAAAAATAGGACACGTGTAGTTATTTTTGTCAGAAATCTTTATCAAACATTGGAAGCAAAACTAAGATAAAACATCTTTAACAACAATCTCAGTGCAAGCTCGCGAGTGGAAGAATAAGAAGTGAATGTGTGTTCGTGAAATGAACTATGGATTGTTTGTAATCTAGTCTCACCGTCACTTGTCAATGTGGAAACGATCACCACACATTTCGCCACCGTACTCGATCGAATTATCGTTCTCATCATTTTTTCGTGATTCCATGGCTAGCATGCGAATTTCTCCGAAAGTCGATGATGAAGTTCTTTATGCTCATCAAATTTATCACAAATCCCATCACCAATTCTGTATCTCGTATGTACATGGTAATGAATTTAAATGAAGAATAGGAAACATCGCCCAATCTCTTCCATTATGGAAAGGTATTCCTGTCGACTCCTTGAGCAAAACCATGAGAGAGGTTGTCTCTTTATTGCAATGAGTAAATCTATCAAATCTACTTTTTCTGATCGGTAGGAAATCAACGAAAGGCAATATGTACGTTTTCGTTTTGTATGCTGAAGTTTCTTAATGTCTGCATTTGCAGTAACCAAAACAATGTCAAAAAGCTGGTGGCGATTTTGCTACTTCTACAACGAGAAGATAAAGAAACTGAAGAGTTCTCCTTAGATTAGTTGACATTGCTCCGTTTCTTGTTATGACACTCTTTCTGCTGTTTGGTGAGAATTTTATTCTCTTACAATCCAGTTATCCACCTTTCGCACTAGAAAAGAAAACGACATTTTCTTCATTTGAATTCATCTTACTGCTTCATTACGGATGGGCGTGATACGGCTTTTTTCATTATTTCTTTTTCCAAGACACTTTCGTTTTCAAAGAAAAAAGAAAGAATGAAAAATGCTTCATTGAATTAAACAGTCAATCAATTTTAACGGAAGCTGCGAAAGTCAGAAAAACATTGTGAAAATAAGACACGTGCAAACGACGAATGTGTCCTTGTTATGAGAACAATACAATGTCGAAGGCTGTGAAACATTAAAGTGTTGAAAAAAAAACTTCCATATAAGCCCTAAAACAACTACAACACTTGGGAAATTTTATGAAAGATTTCGCTGAGATTAATATCTCCTTCACATAGTTGAAACTGTTATGGCTAGTTATTAGTACCTTATTTATTTTTCGCTGTTTCTAATATTGTCGTCGTCAGCAATAATATAACCTGCTGGATATTTTCATAAGCCACTGAAGCATAGTAATCCGTGGCGCCAGGCAAAACTTACGGAGTTATTGGTTCAATTCCGTGCCACGTACTCACCAAGTCGTCCTTTCCCTCCGCAATCGAACTAACACCGTAATTCTACCCTGAAGGTATGAGAAGCTTAGTGATCCCTGAATTGAGTTGAATAGCACTATACTTCTGATGATCGGAATCAGTATCACTGTACTATCCCTCCATTGTCCAACAAAGTCATCTTTAAGACTGTTTAGACTAAAGATTCATTTAATGATTTCTACTAAGCTTAATAGACCGAAGTCTCTTGTTGGAGTTGAACGCATGACCTGATGAATTTCTAAGCGATTGAGCAACAATGAACGCTTTGTGTTTCAACCTTTATTTACAGGCTATTCTTTTTTCATAGTTGGGTGTAATGTGAAATATAACCATAAGGACACCGAGACACGAGCAGAAGTCGGGACCTCTAATGAGCTTCCAACCTGTGATTACCTTTTCCGGAGCTTAAAGTACTACGAAGTACACGAACCGAGACCTTTGCTTTGCCTTTCTCTCGGGCGATTTTTTTTAACTCTAGCGGTGCTACCAACGAACATTCACCAGTGGAAATAATCTCAGGGAAATAAATCGGCGTAGAAGACTTATTTATTATCTATTCTTTTTTCATGACAAGGTATAATATAAAATATAACTATAATGGTGATGAGATATGAATAAAACTCAGAAACTCCGGTGAGCTTCGAATGTGGGGTTACGCTTTCTACCATAAGCAAGACCTTGATATGATATAGTAGGCAGCACATGAGCCCCCGAAAGGGTTACTCGTAGGTTAGAAGGTCAACAGAGGTTTCGAGTTTGCTTATGCCCCTGTATTGTTGTAGCTTAATCTTTCATTTCTTACGTGTCTTTATATTTTTCTCACTATATTATCACTTTTAAGATTTCGAGGTCCGCTGTAGAAGTCCTAAGAGGTGCACGTCGGGAGGAAACGGTTCGCATGTGCACTTGCAAGGAGATGTCGGATTGTTACGATTCAGCCAAAAAACAAGCCTTTGACTGTTTTGAGCCGTGTTGGAATGAAACCCATTCGGTACAGATTGCACTCAAAGCGTTTAACTTAACTAGATAGTGAATTTTGAAAACCCGAACGAGGGATGAGTAGAAATGACTGTTCTCTTTATCAAAGCATACTTTCATTGTATTGTGCAGAAGGTTTCCAAAAATTTGAGTCAATCCTTAGCAGTACATTTCCAAATAGCCACCACAGTAGTTGTACGGCGTGGAAGAGAGACAGTTTTTCCACCTTGCGAATAAGTTCTTCTGTCGGTAGAAAAGATTCCATCTGTTTTTTTATTCCGTAATGGGCTTCTGAAATAAAATGTTAAATTCGTTCTTTGTTTGAGCGAGTACATTCTTGATGATAAACTGACGTTATGTGCCAATCTGATATTCAAGATCATCTACCGTTCAAAAAGAAGGACTAAACATCGGAGGATGTGGAAGAAGACTCTCACGAAAACTGTTCAAAATCCACTGTACCGATTTATATCTTTCTTTAAGAGAAAGAAACAAAGCGAAAACTGTTATCTTAAAAAATGGTTTAAAGCCCGTTGAAACTCGAGTAGTTTTCGATGAAAATGCTACGAAGAATTGGTAGTTACACAATTTACTGTATCAACACGAGCACCAATTTCAGTACTCGTTGACCCAATTTCCGGACAAGCTTCGCGTCTGTTTTGAAAACCGCCGTGGTTTTGTTGACAACATTGTCAGCTGCTTCCGCACAAAGGTCAAGGCGTAAGTTTTGTTGGTTCACGCCTTAATTTCGTACAAAGAGTAGTACTTTCATGAAGATTAGTGAACGAAGTGATATTATGAATTGCAGTTTTTCTACACGAAGAGTGTAACATCTTCCAAGATCGATCGATAGAATTAGTGTCGTCTTTATAAAAAAAAACTTGAAAAACTAAGTTAAACTCTTTAGCGATACCAAATTTTCTTGTGCTTTCTTACTTACATAGTCACTTCAGTTGTTCAACAACTGTTCTTCACGAGTAACGAAAAATGTTGTTAAAGTCCGGGGACGGTTTTCATTTCAACGGCATTGTAATCTGCTCCTTAAGCATGTTTCTCCTTTGGTGTAATCTCGAAACTCGTGTTATTGCTGTTCCATTTCGTCACCATTTGCAGAGAGTCATTATTTTGCAGCCAGGATGGCAATGATTCCTAGTCTACACCTAGCTCAATGAAAGTATCGAATTCATTTTAAGCTTGGAAGACCTTGCATGGAAAGGAATTGCTAATTTTACATTCCAGTACTCACGACCACCCGTGAACCACGACGATGGGAAACGGTAGACCATTATAACCTGTGCTCGTTCAGTTACTCGAGTGAGCGTCAGTACATCTTCCAATCCTTCTTGTCGCGTATATGGTTAGCCCAATGGATTCTGCTCTTTCCCTTTTTCGCTAGAGACTAGTTGAGGATCATACCCTTTTTAGGGTTTTCGTAAAGAACTTTGTCTATGGGGTCGTGGTCCTAATACTGTGGGTCTAAAATTCCAAAAAATTCTGCCGTTAACGGCCTTTGTCAACCGGTTGTCGTTCAGACATATCGGTCCGGCACACAACATCTTGAACAATTTGTCGTATAGAATGGCATCTTCGTCTTTTGGTTACTAACGTAGATCTTAACATAGGATCACCTTTCTCACATGCATGACACCGCATAATCCTAGAATTGTCTTTTCGACTGCGCGTTTAATAACGTGGAGTGGCCTTTGATCGTGACTGAGTAGCGAAAATGTTCTTGACGCATAAGTTAAGACGCTAATAATAGCGGATTCGAAAAGGTTGGTATCGAATCGGGTGTTCTTTGTTTTCTCTACTACGTCTTCGATGCTCTTAAAAGTCCCACAAGCTGCCAGTTTCCTTCTGATTGATTGACTCCGAAACTAAGTCGTTCATCATGTTCATTTCCCGACCTAGATAGACTTAACTAGGGCATTCGGAGATTCTCGTTTCTTTGAGCGTGAATGGGGCATGCATGCGTGATCAATCCGTTCCCCATGAACATTGCTTCCATGAGGTTTAGTCGACGGCCACTTTTCCCGCAGGCTTTGTCAAAGTCGGCAAGCATACGTTTCATTTGGCTAATGTTTGTTGTCATAAAAACGATGTCACCAGCAAAGCGAAGATGCTGTAATTGCCGACCATCGATTTCTACTCCCATGTTGTCCGTTGCATTGTTCGCATGACGTTTTCGAGAGCTGCGGCGAATATTTTTGGCGGGATCGCCTGCCTAACCTATTTTTTGACGTCGACGCTAATATCGCTATCGATTGGTGATGCTTTTGTTGTGAAATTTTTATTCAGCTGGCAAGAGATTTTTGCTTAGCAGTGAAGCCTTGACTGTCCAGGGCTTCTATGACTGCTTTTGTATCATCTGAGCGAAAAATGTCTTTAAGTCTGTGAAAATGAGACAGAACGGTCTCTCGCGATATACTTCAACAGCTCTTGTTATGATGTAAATATGCTCCACCATACTGAAACATTTTCGAAACCTTTTTTGCTCACATGAGTGTTTTTCGTCTAGTGTTCTACCGGTTCTGTTTAGGATGAATCAGGTGAAAAGATTGCAGACGACAGAGGGTAAGCTGATTGGACGGTAGTTGCCTACAATCGAACAGCGGCTCACACTGCTCCTTCTATTCCAATTCGTGGGTCCCAATGCGTTAAAATCTTCAGTGTTGACCTTGAAGAATGTATGGTCTTTGCTGTAGAACTTCTCCAAGTTCATACCGAGCATTTCGACTTCGTGTTCGTCACAGCTTGACGTTGGTGCGCAGACGACGAATGCTGTGAAAGACGGGGTTGATCCACATCTCCTTAATCGTGGACGTTTTATTACGGCTGTTAGTGTTTAGCTGTTTTACAACCTCTCTGAGCGAAAAATGTCTTTAAGTCTGTGAAAATGAGACAGAACGGTCTCTCGCGATATACTTCAACAGCTCTTGTTATGATGTAAATATGCTCCACCATACTGAAACATTTTCGAAACCTTTTTTGCTCACATGAGTGTTTTTCGTCTAGTGTTCTACCGGTTCTGTTTAGGATGAATCAGGTGAAAAGATTGCAGACGACAGAGGGTAAGCTGATTGGACGGTAGTTGCCTACAATCGAACAGCGGCTCACACTGCTCCTTCTATTCCAATTCGTGGGTCCCAATGCGTTAAAATCTTCAGTGTTGACCTTGAAGAATGTATGGTCTTTGCTGTAGAACTTCTCCAAGTTCATACCGAGCATTTCGACTTCGTGTTCGTCACAGCTTGACGTTGGTGCGCAGACGACGAATGCTGTGAAAGACGGGGTTGATCCACATCTCCTTAATCGTGGACGTTTTATTACGGCTGTTAGTGTTTAGCTGTTTTACAACATAGTGTTTGCTGTAAGAGAAAACGACGAATTCTTAATCATTCTTCTTGGCTAAACCCATGTTGATGAGAATGCTAATGGCACCGACTCTTCTACTATTGCACGTTTCGCGGAGCAGTTTTTGTTCAGTGTCATGGACTCTGGTGGACTAGTGCCATCTTTCCGTCTTAGCCAGTTGGTTGATCTCGTACCTAACCCATCTTTCCAGCGTCATCAAGTTTTCTGTCGAGCACTCAGATAGAAATGAGTGCGCAATTTAGGCACAAGTCATCACATTAGCCCTTCCAGGTTAAGGCAGTCTAGAATGCCTCTGAGATTTTAGCGTCTTCTCTGTACTCGGTTTTTCCAGTGATGCAGAATCGGGTGGGGGCCCTTAGTCAGGACAGTGAGGGCAGCTTATTTTACTTCGTTTAGCGTTTGGTTTTCGTCTGTAGCTTGTTCAACTCTCGACATGGAGGCTAACTATCTTTACCAGTCTCAGAAAAAGCAGAGCGACTTTTTGTTATTTATTGGAAGCCTCTGCCAACCGCCTCCCATATACATTCTTTTCACTTGATTGCAGGGTCTTGGTCTAATTGACTCGTAGAATACGATCCTCACAAAAGAGACCACACTCATGCACGCATGCATGAGTACGTTCCTGTAAGCACAAAAGATCTGTGCCAAATCGGTGTAGCAGAAATAGGGAGTGAACTCACTGGATCCGACTGTGTCTCATGGAAGCATAAGGTCGCTTTTAGCCTACGATTAACCCCGTATCCGTCACCAGAGAACGTGCCACGTACTCAGGCGGCGGATAGGTGGTTAATCAACTATTGGTCGTAAGATCCCTCTATGAGGAAGAATTGTGTTTTGGAGAACATTGAGATTTTCGCCAGTGATTTTTATAGCGCACAGACCATGAAAACTACACTGCAGCACACATTTGGTCGTTGTTTCGAGCCTGTACCTAGAGCAAACCAAACTCCTCTTTGCTCCATGGTTGGGATATTTTTGAACTAACTAAAATACCGCCGTTTTGAACCGATAATTTACCATGTAAACCCGGTATAATCTCAGTTGCCTATTTGATGCACCATAAAGCTATGAGCATCGCGCGTCCTCTCAAGGGTTGATCAACTCTGAGCTCATTGTCCTCCAATTTCATTTTTCAGTTAGTTTTTGTTGACCATACTCCAAACTGTGAAAGGTTGCAGCTAAAACGATAAGTAGCACGGTGAACTTTTTAGCATTTATTTTATCGATGCCCATTCATGTGTTTATTTTCACTAGTTTCTTCGCCATCAGTCAATGCTGTACACGCCATGTGTTCTGACGGCTGTTGAAGCAGTGCCTTTAATCCGACTTTATTCTTTTTTTCTCTTACCAAATATTCCTGGATCGTTATTATAGAATTTATTAGGATGCAGTAGCAGACGTTTCGGCGGTTTTGCCTTCTTCAGAGCCTAGAAAGGTCAAACCGAGATGCGATGTACTCAGCCAAACACTTTCATAATCTTAGCAGATAAAACTTAACAAATAAATTAGTATTCTCATAAGAAACAGCTTTATTTAAACACCTACCGTTTATTTGTTATAGGTAGCTAAGTTAGTTGTTGGATAGCAGCCGCACAGAGTAATACATGGGCGAGTAGTGTGCCTGTGTCAGGCACCGTGTTAGCCTAAGGTATGGCACCATGACAAGACACTCCTCCTTATGGTTCATTTTGAATTTTTGGAATTGATCCAACACGCTTCAAAAGTTTCACGCGCTGATTTTTTCGATTCATGTGTGAAGATAGTGACTTCTACTTCAAAATCTTCTCCGTTGTGTTCCTGCATCCTATGCGCGCCTAGTGGAGTCCTTGGTTATCTTTTCGGCGACGAGGTTATCTCGTTCTCAATGCGATTGAAATCATTTTTAGCTAACTTCTTTTTTAATTAGTGCCTATTACAATTTTTCAAGGCAAGATGTGATGTGTGATACAACCACAATGGTGCTGAAATATTTGCAAAACTCTAGACAGCAGGTGTCTGCCATGGGGAACAAAAGCGCAGTTATACTTAGCGGGAGCTAACGCGTTCACCACCACACCATTGAGTCCTTCATTTCCCCTGTCTCTCAACTAGTTTTAGCGATCAGTGACAGAAGCAATCACTCGTCAATGGAATTCACCTGGAGAGTCCAATCCGGCAATAAACCTAGTTAAGCTGAGACTGTAGTCGAAATTACAATGTTAACTTTTTAAAGAATTAGCTGAGAGACAGGCGAAACGAAGGACCCGTATGGTGTGGTGGTGAACGCGTTAGACCCCGGAAAGGTAATGACGCATTCGTTCCTCACCACAGACACCTTCTGCTCGGAGTTTTGCAAATATCTCGGAATCATTGTGGTTGTGTCTTAGTATAGCATTTTTTTTGTTTTAGTGATGGAAGTGTCAGGCTGATACACTGCAGTCAACTTAACTTTTCCATCTTCTGAGGAAAATGAAACCAGAGGAAACGTCGGCTTTCTCGTCAATGAAAAATATAGCAACACCTCGTGTTTGCTCTTCAAGATTGTAGTGGAAATTTTTTGATCATTTTCTTTGTGTTTAGTTTAGTATAAAACAATTTCTTTAGATTGTTTAGCTTACACGAGGCTGTTATACAAACTTCACTCGACTGAGGTTTCTACGTCTTCGTTTTCTTCAGAGCCAAAAGGCCGAGTCAACGGTCACAGTCGTAAAATTTTGTATGTTAACTTTATCCGTTGAATCTATAAAAGTGCTTGGCTCAGCAGAGTGACCTTTGAGCTCGACCCTTTCAGGCTATGAAGAAGGTAGAAGAACCGAGGCTTCGGCTGTTCTTAATTAATAAATACCATAACAACAGTGTCCTGTTTTCTCATAAAGAAAACAACGAATTATTAATGCCGAAGATCAAAAAAGGCTACCCTGGCATAATAATCTTGTCAGGAGGCAGCTAGTATAGTGGTAGTGACGGCAACTTCTACAGGCACAGTGCTAGTACAATCTGCATCGGGTTCACCAAGCCTCTTACCCTTCCAGGATCAGGTACGTGGCACCATACTTGTGTGCTATCAACATGCTCCCGTAGTCCAAGTGAGAACACTGTAGCCTTACTATGCCAGTATTCTAAGAAGAGTTGATTCAACCAGCAATCAACGACATTCGTAATGAAAACGGCAATCCAGTGACAGCTGCCGGGCCCGCGCGCGAAGAGCTCGAAGACTTTAACGGATGTTGGATGCGAGGAAACGAATTGGATGTGAGAAGTGCTGGGAACCACACAGTGAACGTGAAGACAAGACATTTTTAAAAAAGTATCCAAACAAGCGTTTCATCCAGGTCGCTATAGACGCTATAGTAACCATGCGGAACGGAACGAATCAGCTGAGACATTTTAATATATTATTGCTGAAGGTGGCCATTATTTTGACATCATATGACCGCAAAGCTCAACACTTCTAGGATGCCTACATGATACATTTTTAAGGGATTCATCAATTTGAGACGGTGTATCTCTTTTCTTTTATGAGTCTAAACGCTGTAAAAATTTTCTTAAAACCGAATTTCATTAAACTTCTGCAAAAAGTCAATAGCTCTTTCTATTATTAAGCTAACACGAGATGTTCATGCTCGGTCGTTGTCGCGATGTGGATGATCGTTGCTACTTCGAGTCGAATCAACCGAAGTGGAGCACCGTTCGAACGAAGAATCGCACATGGCGGTGCCCATTGAACACACGTTTTGGAAGCAATAATATATTCTAGTCTTTAAAAAATCTGCATGTTAATAATGTCCAACGATGGCACAACATAGTGCTAGCGTCAAAAAATGCTAAACGAACATTACCTTCACCACTGGGTGGCCTGCATAGATGATTGCTACAGTGCAAGGCAATCATTTCTGGGAACTCTAGCATTAACGATCCAAGTTTGACTTACTCAATTTAATGTATAGACCATTCATTCTTGCTGTGCCACTAAAACGTTTTAGCAAGCATAAATAATCACTGATACACTCGTAGACTAAGCACAGAATCTCACTGTTGCCAGTTAAATTTGAATAAACGTCTGTATACGAATTCTCAAATGAGGGTTTCAGGGGATCGACCAGCCATATTAATACGAGACTATAGTAAATCTTTCGCTTGCCATTTACACATATCTGTTGACTACTTGTGAGCCACTTTATGAATGAGTTGGACGAAAAAAGCTTGTAAAGTTCACAAAACAACGAACGCCGGGTAACAGTTTTAGATGCGCAGATGATGAAGAGAAAGCGAAACAAAGGCATGATGTGAAGAACTACGATTACCAGGATATGATTAGACGTGTAGATGATATTATCAACGAACATATTCGGACGTTCCTCAATTCGATAACATCAAACTACGCCAAGGTAGTTCGTTTAAATGTCAATATAAAAGCATGAATTGTTTTTCTCATATCGACGTCGCGTAGCTAACGTGATTTGTTTCTTTTCAGAATACCACGAAAAAAAAACACAAAAAAAGGAGAATCAGTTCTTATGTCAGTCTTGTTGTCAGTTTTTTATTAACAAAAACATTTCGAATACATTAAAAATGAGTGCTGTCAACGCAGACCGCTTTCGCCGTCGTTGACCACCAAGACGAAAGATGCTCTTCATTCACTCACTGTTGAGGCGTACCGTCGAGAGTGGGGCTAGTGGACTTTACGAAAGAGGTGAACAATAGCAAGCGATCAGTGTGTGTATCCACAGAACCGCCCATTGGTCACTGGTCAATTGCAATTAAACCATAAGCTGTTAATACCGTATTGTCTGGATTTCAAATGGGTAATGCCGATACACTTACTCACTTGAATGCTCCAATGGCTTACCCTTGCGGTCCTCACCATATTCATCATTCTTCGGAGTTTCGCTGGCTTAGCCGTTGCTCCACTGAAGTGCCGAGGTCACCCTGGCCAAAGTCTGCCCCAGCTCGTCACCACCACAGGCAGCCGCCGCCTAGTGGACCAGGGCGAGATTTGCCACCTTGCGACTAGTTTGATACCAGGACGGAGGTGAATCCTGGTATTCGTTGACTCTTAGGTAGGCTTCCAGATAAAAACGCTGGATTCCTTCTCAGATTGGGAGACCTTGCACCCTATCGAGAGATGAATTCCGCTGCAATACATCGCAGCCCGACACCCAGAAATACCTACAAGCCACGAGAAATCGGTGAAACGTTGAGATGATCTCGATACACACAATCGTAAAATATGACCGAAAAAATTTCAAAGGATTTTTTTTGCTGTTTAGCTCCTCTTCACTTTGAATCTTTCTTTATATTCTTCAAATGATCATTGATATTTAAAACAACAATATAATTTAAGTATATACACTATAGCAGATTTCTTTGATAAAGTCGTCGGCACATTAACGGCCTTCGTAAGTTTTCGCTGAAAACGATGCAAAAAAAAACTAATTTTGGTAAAAAGAAATCTGCACCAGATAAGTCAAACGATTACGATAAAACAGTGTTTACGAAATCGGTCTAGAATTTACATAAATGAATTTATTGCAAGTCATCCATTAATTAATTGCCCGCGTTTTTCCTTGTCAGCAATAATTCCACACACTGCTAAAAACGTTTTTTTCGCTTTTCCCATCTCATTGAAGTTGACTTTCTCGAGGGCGAGGATACTGCTGTTCTGAAATAAAACACTTGATATTAAGCCTATTAGAGACGTCAGAAGAGCGGCAAACCTGGTTTTTTATTGCGTCATTACTCCCAACGGTTTACCTCTCATCGTGGCTGGGAGATGTCTCTGGGTGTCGGGCTGCCATATACAGCGGACTCATCCTCTGACAGAGTCTCCCAAGCTGAGAAAGAGTTCGGGTTTTCCGTCAGGGAGCCTAGCTAAAAGAAAGCCAATGACATAATCACCACTGTCTTGGTATCTAAGTCGCATGGTAGCAAATTACCTTGTGATCCACAAGAGCTGCGACTGCCCGTGGTGGTGAAGAGCTAGGGCAGACTGTGACCAGCTCGACATCGGGATTCCAGGGAACAAAAATGGCTTAACCAGGAAAACTCCGAAAAATGCAGCTTATGCTGGAGGTGGCACAATCATTTAGGACGGATCATTCAAGTACCAAGTGAGGAACTATCAAGTAGTTGCTACATTTCCTATTTTTTTCCAAAAAAATTAATGCTGTTAGAGTTAGAGATTATGG
>MQTX01000166.1:90134-140134 GCA_009735665.1 Angiostrongylus cantonensis | reverse complement strand
AAAATCCCCGATGGGTCGCCATGCATTGGACTTCTCATGCGTCGCGATCCAGTTGAATGTATGTATGGCATGCGCAGCGCTATTCTCCTATGGACGACTCGTACCAAGTGCCAAGCTCAGAGGGATTTGAAATTTTGGTGGACCCTAGAGATGGGATCGAGGGTGGAGAATCCTCGCGTGTAACACTGTACTTGCAACATGAACCTCCCATAACTACCGATAACTGTATCAAAATATGGTAATGTTGAGATTTTGCAAAACTCTGGACCACAAGTGTTTGCGGTGGGAAACGAACGCGTTATTACCCTTTTCGTGGGGGGCTTACACGTTCACCACCACACCACATGCGTCCCTCATTTCGCTTGTCTCTGCTAGTTTTCTATCTACCATTGCCATCAGCAATCACATGCCAATGGGACCTGGCCTGAAAATTGTAGGAAGCAGTAAATAAAAAGTTAAGATTGTAGTAAATAGTTTAATTTTTTTGTAATACTATTCAATACGTCATTTCAACTTGAACTGTGACAAACGGAAGGTTAGGCACAAGCACTGTGTGATGAGATCTGCAGAAATTTCCTAACAGAGACCTTAAAGTATGACTTCTTACCGACTGGCTACTACTTCTATTTCGCAGTAGGCTACTGTGTGAAATACAATAACAATAATGCTGAGATATTTGCAAGACTTGGACTCCAAGCCAAATCGAACCGCGACTACTTTTTCCGAGTACGGCACTCACGTACTACGTACGGCACCACTGAGGTCCTCGCTCTGCCTCTCTCTCAGCCAGCCTTTTTACGCCAAATCGAACCGCGACTACTTTTTCCGAGTACGGCACTCACGTACTACGTACGACGGCACTGAGGTCCTCGCTCTGCCTCTCTCTCAGCCAGCCTTTTTATCTCTACGCCACCACTTAACAATAGGAATCCCAAAATTATGGTAAAGATATTGATTAAAGAAACGAGAAACGAGGAACTAATGATAAGGTAAACGATAACATTCGGTGGAAATCTGAGAATGTCGTCTGAGAATCTGAGATTTTTACGCAGAGAGTGTAATATGTAGGACTTCTCTGCTGAAACAGATATTGGATAATTTCATATGCAGAGCATTGTAATTTTTCACGTTCCTTTAGGTATTGAATATGACAATAAGTGCTTTTATTTCAAAATCAACGATTGAACAGCTGAGAGCCAATACGAAATTCTAAGAGGAAAATGTTTATATGAGGAATGTTCACGAGCTTCTCTTCACCATCTATATATGAAACAAACAAATTTAGCTGGGGTTCTTAACAGAATCGATCGATAAATATGTTTTTTTCGCTAATTCAAAAAACCGCTTCATAGGTAAAAATTTTACTAGGCAAGTGACATTGGATGCAAATAGTGTTTTCAGAAAGGTTGTAAAAGTTATCCGCTATTCAATTCATTTCCAGATGTGAGCCAGAAATAACCGATCAGAACGCAAAACTAGCGGTACGACAATGTTCACGCACGGTGAACTGGAAAAAGGAGATCGCCGAACTATGCACTTGCTCAAGTCAGGCCGGAGTAAAGAGCTTCTCTTCACCATCTATATATGAAACAAACAAATTTAGCTGGCGTTCTTAACAGAATCGATCGATAAATATTATGTTTTTTTCGCTAATTCAAAAAACCGCTTCATAGGTAAAAAATTTACTAGGCAAGTGACATTGGATGCAAATAGTGTTTTCAGAAAGGTTGTAAAAGTTATCCGCTATTCAATTCATTTCCAGATGTGAGCCAGAAATAACCGATCAGAACGCAAAACTAGCGGTACGACAATGTTCACGCACGGTGAACTGGAAAAAGGAGATCGCCGAACTATGCACTTGCTCAAGTCAGGCCGGAGTAAAGTGAGCGCGTCATCAATATTAACGAAATTTTAAAATTAAGTGATAGTATTAATAAGGCTAATAATTTCAGAAGTGTTAACTTTTTATTTAATGCCTATTACAATTTTTCAAGGCATATTACGTGTGATGCAACTACAGTGATGCAGAGATATTTGCAAAACTCCAGATCGCAGGTGTCTGCAGTGGAGAGCGAAAGCGCTATTGCTCTTTTTGGAGGCTAACGCATACACCACCACACCATGAATCCTTCATTTCGATTGTGTCTCAGCTAGTTCCATCGATCGGTGCCATCGGCAATCACCCAAAAGCAGTACAGCATCAGCTTAACTGGGTTCATCGCCGATTTTGGCTCACCAGATCAATCCCGTTGACGTGTGATTGCCGATGGCACTAATCGATAGAACTAACTGAGAAACAGGCTAAGCGAAATACGCGCGTGGTGTGGCGGTGAATAGTTTAGCCCTTGGAATGTGTAATAGCGCCTTCGTTCCCCACCGCAGATACCTGCGGTCCGAAATTAACAATATCAAATACCTAGCAGTTCCAAGTAGTTAGTGTAATCTCAGAACTAGAAAAATCACTTGCTTTTCCGATGATGTTAAAGATGATTAGAAAGGGCGCTATCAAAGCCTTATTCTGCTCATACCTACCCTCATCATAGAGTTCAGTAAATTTTTTGCGCAATGAAGGAACGTGAGCAGCCACACGTGCTGAGTCGTCAGCCATTTGCGACTCTGAGCGGCTGTTCTTCCTCGGTGGAGGACAAATGAGAAATCGGCTCTGAAGAAGGCTATTCTGCAGAAACGTCAGTTACGATTGTATTGTATGTATGTTACTGCGTGGAAGTAAATGTATGCTGTTTGACCACCTCACGATTGCTGAGAGAGAAAACTACGAATTCAATGCCGAGGTTAATAGAAAGTCGATCCTGGGTACTGCGCTACACGTGTAATGGGGCGTAAATTAAGGCTGAAAAAGCGTATTTTTGCTTGCTGTTATGGTAATAATATCGTCAACAACAAAGCGCGCTCTTACTTTCTACCACAAGCTTTTACTTCCGTGTCGTTCGCATGGAGCTTACGATATCGCCTTAATGACACTTTGTCGTCGCATCAATGAAAAGCAGTATATGCTTCAAACTGTGGTAAAGGGGTTCATCTGTCTTCAAATGTGCTTTTTCGAACTGCGCAATTCAAATCGGACGAACTTTCTTAAACTCTTCAGAGAAAACTTTCTTCCAATTTACTAAACGCAGGTAATGTTTGCTTTATTGATGCTCGCAACAACTGTTGTGTAAGAGGCACTACCTGATGATTACTAAAGCGCGGGAAAAGGTTGACTGCAAAAATTTAATAGTCCAGGAAAGAGTGAGTAGTGCATAACTCATTCCAGAAGGTTTGCTCTAGAACGGATGAGTCTCGTGTGATACATCATTACTAATAAAGTAGAAATATTTAAACATGTTCGAAGCACTGCATGATTGGAAACGATATTTTTGAAGAAATTTATTTCGTTTTCTTGAATATCGTTTCTGAATTGAAGGAATCCTATAAGGAAGTTGGAGAATTATGATTCATATAGATATAAAGATGAAGGGTAAAGCTGTTGGCGTTGATCAATCCTTGAGCGATGCATCATGCATTCTCGACTTCATTAAGCACCGTTTGGAGGTGATTGAATGCATATCTGGCCTTCACAATGACTCGCGGTGGCCTACCGATGTATAGAGCCAGTGTTGCTATCCTCCCAGACAATTGTACCAATTTGCGGACGCCGGAGAAATGAAAGGCTTGACGGGCCATACCGATTCTACGTGGGTGTTGCAGGACGCTTCCGATATGGCAGTCATTTATTAAGCTGCCAACAAAGGATGAAGCGTCTGGTTTTGATCAATAACTGAAAGATTTCCCACGCATTTGATTTCACTAAGCATCTCATAGAAGAGTGAAGCAATTTGTCGATGCCGGAGAGATGGGAAACTTTGATTATGCAGTACGTGCAACTGAACATAGAGCCGATAATGTGTGTATTTCAGGACACCTCAAAATACTCAATTAGAAGCTCCACATTGAGTTTTTATTTAAAGCATTTTACTAGAAAAATCTTTGTTTCGTTTTGCCGTTTATCGCGAGAAGTCGAAATTTCTGAAGCATCACCGAGCACTTTATTCATTTTAGTGGTATCTCCGACTACTGCGGTATGCTGAACATCGTAGGATAGAAGAAGCTAGTCATGCTGAACTACTTCGTTTATGAATCTTAATGTACATGCAGTGCACATCTATCACGTTATCAACCAATAAAATTTCCGTCATATATTTTACAGTGTTTCACACAGGCGATGACAGGCCAAAAAGTTCTGTGTTCATCAACCCCTTATATATGCAACGTCCTTTCGTCATGAGGACCACAAAGAAGACTGAAAGCATATCTCGTTTTTAACTTGTGCTAGTCCACCTGTGTTTCACAATAGTGTTGTAACCTCAGGTAAATTCGGTTCTAATATGCTGACCCCATCCTTATGTATAAGAGTTACATCTCATGAGAGGATAATGGAGTTGACCGTGCTAAAAAAAACCAACTTCGCAGCGATGGCCTCCATTTCTAAGAAAACTTTCGTTCAACAGGTAAATTCGGTTCTAATATGCTGACCCCATCCTTATGTATAATAGTTACATCTCATGAGAGGATAATGGAGTTGACCGTGCTTAAAAAAACCAACTTCGCAGCGATGGCCTCTATTTCTAAGAAAACTTTCGTTCAGTTTTTTTCCAAACTGATTGTAGTGCTCTAGAAAGCGGTCTCCTTAAATAACGATAAGAACAGACAACATGTGTACAGATTAATGCGACAGTAAACACCAACATCGCGAGGACGACCACCTGTGGAGCGTCCACTCGAATCCATCAGACTCTGAAGAAGATGAAAACGGCGAAACGTTAGACGATTAACTACACCAATCTCGCGTTAGCTCATTAATCTAGAAAAACGTCCGTTGCGACCTTTTGGTGCCCTTAAGGATTGTTAAGTTATGCCAGGTATTGCCTAGTGCCGCTGTCGAAGCAATGTGCCTAGGCCAAAATAACGTCTTCAGAAATTTTTCTTGAATACAAAGCTTTCCCATTTACATCCAACTTTCCAATTATCAGTATTTTCGAGAGATTTCTGAACTCAATATTTGTACGCCCTTTGACCGCTCAGTGGTTAAAGGTAGCATTGCCATTGCTAGCGATTTCTCTGAATTTCTTACATTTGCTCTTCGATATGAAGGAACACACAGAATCAGAGAACTTTACAGACGAATCGAAATACCTGTATTTATGCATCTAATATTTGAAAATGATTTGCAAGTTTAAAATCGCTCAGAATTGGAAGTCCGAAAGCAGGATTTAAATTTCAGAAGATTTCGTGATAGCTCATCAGCTGCAAACATACTGTGTATTTGGGAGCTCCATCGCATTGTGTTGAACGAAGTCAGGCCTATTCATTGTTTTCGTTACTTGGAACGTCAACCTTGACATGCGAGAAGAGTAGAAGAAATGTGTGTCATGAGCCTAGTAATGTTTGGTATAGGCTACGATTGTCCATAAAAGCGCTCGTGTGGCGTAGTGGTCGGAGGCGCTCTGTAACATACACGTGGAATCAATCCCAGCTTCCATGGCTCTCCATATCTTCCATCCCTCCGGCGTCGGAAAATTAGTAGCAGACTTGTCTTCTGGGAGGGTAACAGCACGGGTTCGATACATCGGAAGGCCACCGCGAGTCAAAGGCCAGATACACATTCAATCATTTGCAGCGATACTGAATGAAGTCGAATGCATAGCACATCTCTAAAGGATTGATCCGGGCCGAGGGCTTTATCCTTTATCCTTTTACGACAGTCCATAATAGAATGCGTCCAATGCTTTTTTGTCAAAGACATTAAGGTAAATACATTTCGTCGAAAAAAATGTTATCTTGACTAGAAAACGCCGAATATTCATTGTTAACCGAAAAGGTAATATTTGAAAGGACGAAACTCCCGTTATCTTTCTACGACCTAATAGTGTTTATTATTTCTAGGGCTGAGTGATACTACACTAATTTACCTGTTATCTATGAGTTTTGGTTTTATTCCAACTTAAATGACCACAACATGTGCAAACGATTAGGCCATGTGGTATTAAAAATTCAGATCGGTAGACTCAATAATTTGATAAATTCCACAAAAAAATTTTTACACTTTTTCTCATCGTTTTCTTTCAAGTAAAACACTACAATGTTCACTTAGAAAATGCAACAGAAAACCTATAATGTTTAGCAAATGTCGCGCTATCGCAAAGTTTCACACGTGCGTTGTTTTATTGTTCAGCAATCGCGAGGTTGTTATACAGCATACATTTACTTCCACAGAAAAACACACAATACAATACAACACAACAGTAGCTGACGTTTCGGCAGTATCGCCTTCTTCAGAGCCTGAAAGAGTATGCTGATTTACAATTTATTAGGCCAAACACTTCAATAACACTTACATTAAGACGAAAAACTTCAAAGCAATTACATGATCAACAGCCTTTCAAAAAACTCACCGCTTTTTTACATGACTTCAAATGAGGAAGGTTAGAACAGCTGATTATAGTCGCCTATGGCTGATGACTGCGCTACCCCACATCAGAAATTGATCCGAAGATATGCGGTCAAGTTGCGTGTGACCTCTGGGCATTCCTCCCTGCTATTCATTGCAGGTTTTTTGGCATTTATCCAAAAAGCCTCGGGGAGTTTGCGCGTTGGTGTTTTAGTGTCCCGTGCGAGGATAGCTACTTTTATATCAAAATCGTCTCCGCTATGTTTTTGTAACCCATGCGTCCGTAGTGGCGTGCCTTGTCTAGCTTTTCGTTTGCCATCTAGGTGTTCTTTTATGCCGATACATAAAGGTCTGCCCGTTTCGCCAATATATTCGTCTCCGCAAGCATAGCAAGTAATCAAGTATATCGTACCTGAACGCATGCAGTCATCGTCTCTGCCGTAAGGGCAGATTACGCAATTTTATGTTTCACATGCACGGTCATATGGGCGTTACGAACTAACCGATGACGAAGAGTATTTGGTGGTATTTCAAGTATCGCTACCGATGAATTCCTCTAGATCTGGCCTTCTTAAGTATCGCTTCATCGCTACACATATTTCACCGCTATTAAAAGGCAAGATAAACGGGACGTTGTTTCGGCCAAACAGTTCGTTTTGGAGCATCGCTCTCTCTCGAAACTTATCTCATGGGGTTACAATTTCGTAGCCATTGGACATGGATATTTGCCGAGCCTAGTAGCGCGATTCCTCCTCTAATTCCTTCTTCGTACACACGGAGGTAGCTGTTCGAAACATATTTCTCACATGCGCCCTCTTTGCGTGTGATGGATGGGAAGAAAAGAAATGAACGAGGTTGTTTTTGTTTCTTGGTTTTAGGTACCACTTTGTCATGTAACCGCAATTTGATAAGTTGATTTGAACGTTAAGAAATGGAAGCCAGGTCTCTTTCGGTTTCTCCCGGGTGAATCTAATATACTCAGACTGCTCATTCAATAATTCAAAGCATTTGTCAATCTCGACCTGACCAGAGAAGCTGACAAAACAATGATCTATATACCTGCAGTAGAGTAACAGCCGTAGGTCGATAACCGGGGCTTCTATTCTAGACATGAACGCAATGGCGAGAGTTGGTGCCAACCGCTGTCCATTGTCAGCCCTCTCATTTGTGCGTTATATTCTGTGTGCACAACCAGGGAACTGGAGGAAGAATCACGCGACTTGTGTCGGCAAATAGCCATCACCAATGGCTACGAAGTAGTTGCCGCACGAGATGAATTCAGAAGGAGAGCGACGCGCCGAAACGGAACACTTGGCGAAAAGAAGGTCCCGTTCAGGTTGCCCCTTATTAGCGATGAAGTAAGCACAGCTAAAAAACGATGCCTAAAAAGGGCAGGTATAGAGAAATCGGTAGCGGTAATTGAAATGCCACCGAATACTCTTCGGCGTCAATTAGTTCGTAACCGCTTGTATGACCGTCTATGTGCAACAACAAATTGCGTAATTTGCCATTCCAGCAGGGACGATGATTGCACGAGTTAAAGTACGATATACGTGACGTCTTGCAAAGATTACGGAGATAAATATATTGGCGAAAAGGGAAGACCCTTGTGTATCCTTATAAAAAAACACCTAGATGGCAAACGAAAAGTAAGACAAAGTACTGCAATAGGCACGCATAGGATACAAAAGCATACCGGAGACGATTTTGAAGTTAAAGTTAATATCCTCGCACAGGAGACTAAGACACCAACGTGGAAACTCTTTGAGACTTTTTGGATAAATGCCAAAAATCCCACAATGAATAGCAGGGAGGAATGGTCAGATGTTGCACGCGACCTGGCCCCGTATCTTTGGATCAATTTCTGATGTGGGGTGGCGCAGTCATCAACCATATGCGACTATAATCAGCTGTTCTAACCTTCCTCATTGGAAGTCATGTAAAAAAGCGGTGAGTTTTTCGAGAAGCTGTTGATCATGTAATTGCCATGAAGTTTTTCGTCTTACTGCAAGTGTTATTGAAGCGTTTGACCTAATAAATTATATATCAGTATACTCTTTCAGGCTCTGAAGAAGGCGGTACTGCCGAAACGTCAGTTACTGTTGTGTTGTATTGTATTGTGTGTTTTGCAATGGAAGTAAATATATGCTGTATAACAACCTCGCGATTGCTGAACGAAGAAACAACGTATTCATACTCCAATGCCGAGGTTAACAGAAAGTCGATCCTGGGAACTGTTTCACACATACATTGCTCGCAAGATCGGTCGGGCAAGAAATCATTGGCTAGTAGTGTTGACAGTTCTGAAAGCAATGAACTTTTTAATTCTTTTTTAGGAATATCGACTCCACTTTCTCAGGGCACTTCGTGCTTCAAAGACTAAAGATTTTCGTCTAAGATCACCAAGGAAAACATAATTCCGTTAATCAGCGAGTAACTGAAGCCGGAATCAGCAAAGTCGTAATTCCTCCCTGTCGTAAGATGGAACTGCACGGTGGATTGTGCTCGGTCGAGGGAAGCAAAGGATTGCGTTCTTTGTTTGACACACAGCGGCTGCGATAAATGGGTGGTCGTGACGTAGTGGCCAGAGGCGCGCTCCAGTGCAGATAGGATCGCTCCTCGCGTCCAGTCCCACCAAGCCAGCCCTGCATCCATCCGGACAGCAGCGGTTCCATGCACTGACAGACCGCCGCGCCAAAGATCATTTTACATATTAATGTCATTATACAGGCCAAATATGTATTTAATCAATTTTGAGAACAACGCCCGAAAACATGAGGAATTTTTTAGCAATTTCGTCACTAGGGTCCTGCTATCTAAAAATCATTCCAGGAAAAGGAGGTAATGTTAGTGTAGCCACTTGATCTGATTGGTGCTCAACAAGAATATAGAATATAGTCTATGTAAAACACTGAGTTGCGCAATTTACTCTTACGGCAGTGAAGGTTACCTCAAGTACCCCGTGTTCAGGTACAATATACCTGATTTCTTGTAATAATTGCTGAGACGAATATATTGGTCCGCTCCAGTGAATAAGCCATTGTAATAACATGCCTTCTCCATGATTTGAACATGACGAAGTCGCCCGATCGTTAGATACTGAAAACGAATAACGTGTTACCAACCCTGCACTTACAACAACTAAAACAGTCCATAAGAATACTGCATTTTCTCTGTTAATTCGGGAGTTGACTGAAAATCAATTTTTAGGATATATTCTACGATACCTTAGATAACAGTGATTCCATCATTCCGGCCGTGGTCTTTCGCCAATGCAAGTTCTTCGGAGGTAAGGGAGAGGAGGTACCAAGAAAAATTAACTTCAGATCATCTTTTTTTTCCAACTCCTCGGTAACACTGCTGAAAGGAAAAGCATAGATGATTATTGAAAAACGCTGAAATGAAGAGAACTGTAAAGGAATGAAATGAAAAGCCTGAAGAAAGTATTGATATGTTTACATTTTATTTTGTGCCTTCTATAATTTTTATGAGAAGGTATTAAGCGAAATACAACCACAAGATTGCTGAGACATTTGCAAAGCGTCGAACCGCAGGTGCCTGCTGTGGAGAACGAACGCGCTATTGTCCTTTCCGGGGAGTAACGCGTTTACCACCACACCATGCAGTTTCTTTTTGTAATGTGTTAAAATTTCTAGCTAAAGTCAAAAGAGATGTCGATTTTAATCTAAAACACTCGAGCCGATACACCGGTGTGGGGTCGCACCAGTAACTGGCAGCTGCTAATTCACATCGGAAATTGCAAAACAATGCACACAGATGATAGAAGATGTACTTAAAGAGAAAAGAACAGCACCAATGGGTTGAGGCTGAAGAGTCTGTAAAAATCATTCGCAGGGCCGAGAGAAGGGAGCTTCGCCAATTACACATTTGAGATGACTTCACTACGCAACCTAGGAGGAAGAGTTACAGATTCAAAACATTCCATGGTCGAAGCAAATCACCGCCATGGAAGACGATTGCGCGAGAGAGAAACCAGTGGAAATTATGCGAGGGTACATATTACCAGTGAAGATGGGCCACGAAAATATCTAAGCAGTAATAAAAATATTTTATTCGAAGATATTTTTATATACTTGTGTTATTATGACATACAAACATTCACTTGTATCACGTGTAGTCCCGTTGATCGTCGATTGACTCGAGTGGGCTCCAGTAATTCTTCCATTTTTCCCTGTCGCGCGCACGAGCAGCACAGTGGGTTCTGTTCGCTCTAGAGACTGGTCGAGCATTACATAATTTTTTAGGGCTTTTCGTAAAGAACTCTGACCATCAGGTCGGTGTATTAGTGCAGTGCGTTTAACATCACGAGGAATCCAGTTACTAACGGCTCTTGCCCGCCGGTTGTCATTCATACGCATTGCATGTCCGGCCCACCTTATCTTCGACTGTCTGGCATATAGAACGGCATCTTTGATTTTTGATCGTTTACGCAGGTTGGAGCTTCGAATCCCATCCATTACTTGTGTGAAACGGGATACTCCTGGTATCGTGCATACGACTGCGCGTTCGATAGCGATGAGTGATCTTTCATCCTGCTTACGCAGCGACTAGGCTGAGTGATCTTTCACCTAAACTGAGGAGCTACATTTTCGTTGCCCTTAGAAATATGTCTATTGGTAATGCCAATTTAGGGAATTCTTCTGCTCTTTTCTCGTGCACACAAATGTGGTTGTTAGAAACATGTTTCCTACAACCTTACTTTTTCTGTCTGTAGGGTGAGCAGAAAGGTCCACTAATTTGACCACATCATTTTGTTTTCACTGACTTTTCCAAATATCATGTCATGTCCAGTCACTTTTAGCGAGTTTAATTCCATTAGTGGACAAGATTTTGCATAGTTATTCGGCATTCCCAGTGGTCTCCACCGAAAGCGCACTATTCATAGCAGTCGGCTGTGATAATACCAATGCAGCAGCTCTGCTATTGAACACGAGTTCTTCGCTGCTGAGAGGGAACTTAGTTCCAACTCAAAAGAGCCATAAATGTCCACGGTGGTAAAATTTGAAATTCTAGCCTACCTGGGCCACGATTTCAGGAAAAATCATTGAACATTCATAATTGACATTGAGACGGTACACTTTCGGTTTCCATCCTAGTCTGTGTATTAATCGGATCCCTTACATAATATTTCTAGAATATTTCAATAAGTCAACTAAAAGAAATGCTGCACACCGTACTACCCTTGGGAACAGTGCATTCAAAAATCTAACTGAGTGGGTACAGTCAGGCAGAATTTTACCTGGAGACGTTTCCTTCTGCTCAACTCTAAAGCTAAGCCGTTCACCATATTCATTTTCCAACCAAGATAGACATAACTGGAACATTCAAGGATATTCGTTCCGTTGAGCGTGAATGGAGCATAGAAAACCGAACCGTTCCTCATTGACATCGTTTTTGCGAGATTTAGTCAAAGACCAGTCTTTCTACGGAATTTATCAATGTCGTCCAGCATTCGTTCCACCTGGCTAACGTTTGGTGTTATAAGGACGATATCATCAGCCGCGAAGATGGTGTAGTTGTGGACCATTGATTTTCACTCCTATGTTGTCCCACTCTAATGTTCGCATGACGTTCTCGAAGGTGAGGGTAAATAATTTCGGCGTGGTGCTATTGCCTTGCCTAACCCTCTTCTGACGTTATTATCGTTTTAGAATGGTGATGTGGTATCCAGGATCGACATTCTATTAACCTCGGCATTGGACTATGAATTCGTCGCTTTCTCTCTTAGCAATCGCGAGGTTGTTAAACAGCATACGTTTAGTTCCATACAATAACACACATACAACACAATCCTAGCTGACGTTTCGGTAGAGTCGCCTTCTTCAGAGCCTGGAAGGGTACACTATTACGCAACTCACCAGGTCAAACGCTGCAATAGCACAAATAAAGAGGTGAAAATCTGCACGTTAGTTACAAGATCAACGGCTTCTCGAAAAAACCAACCGCTTTTTTTCCACCTATCTTCCACCGATGAAGAACAGCCGCTCAGAGTCGCATGTGGTTGACGACTGCACCACCCTCCATCAACGATCGATGCGAAGGTAAGGGGCGAGATCACGCGTGATCTCGGGACATTCCTCCTTTCTATTCATTGTAGGATTTTTGGCATTTATCAAAAAGCCTCGAGAATTTTGCGTGTTGGTATTTTGGTATCCCGTGCAAAGATAGCGACTTCTGTATCAAAATCGTCTCCGCTATGCTTTTGTAACCCATGCGTCCGTAGTGGCGTGCCTTGTCTAGCTTTTCGTTTGCCATCTAGGTGTTCTTTTATGCGGATACATAAAGGTCTGCCCGTTTCGCCAATATATTCGTCTCCGCAAGCATAACAAGTAATCAGGTATATCGTACCTGAACGCATGCAGCCACCGTCTTTGCCGTAAGGGCAGATTGCGCAATTTTATGTTTCACATAGACGGTCTTATAGGCGTTACGAACTAACTGATGGCGAAGAGTGCTTGGTGGTATTTGAAGTATCGCTACCAATTCCTCTAGGTCTGGCCTTTTTAAGCATCGCTTCATCGCTACACTTATTTCACCGCTATTAAAAGGCAAGATAAACGGGACGTTGTTTCGGCCAAACCGTACGTTTTGGAGCGTCGCTCTCTCTCGAAACTTATCTCATGTGGTTACAATTTCATAGCCATTGGAGATGGATATTTGCCGAGCCAAGTGGCGCGATTCCTCCTTTAATTCCTTCTTCGTACACACGGAGGTGGCTGTTCGAAACATGTTTCTCACAATCACCCTCTTTGTTTGTGAAGGATGGGAAGAAAGGAAATGAACGAGGATGTTTTCGTTATTTGGTTTTCGGTACCACTTTGTCGTGTAACCGCAATTTGATAAGTTCACTTGGACGTTAAAAAATGGAAACCAGTTCTCTTTCGGTTTCTCCCCAGTAAACTTGATCTACTTTGACTGCTCGTTCAAGAATTCAAAGCATTTGTCCACCTCCTCTTGAGTAGACATGACGACAAAACAATGATGATGAACGATCAACAACGACGTGCGCGATGTTATATGTCCGGAAGGAAAACAAGTAGTTATCAACGGACATTATCATTATATCCACCATCAGCATCGTGTATAAAAGGGCATCACCGAATGAATGTGCCTCATTCGAGGAGATGGACCGCTGAGGAAGACCTCACTCGACAAGAAGGCGAAGCCGCCACATCGAGACGAATAACAAGCGTGGGCCATCGACTCGGATCATCGGCTCTGATGAACACGAAGACGTCGAAACGTTAACCGATAATAAATATTGTTATCAACCTCGTGTATGCTCATCAAAGAACGAATACATAATCATCTATATATCTGCAGTAGAGTAGCGGCCGAAGACCGAGAACAGGGGCTTTAACTCTAGACATAAACGCAATGGCAAGGCTTGGTGCCAGTTGCTGTCTTATTGCCAGTCCCCCTATTTGCGCATAGTATTTCCCGGACCGTCTGAAAACAGAGAAGTTTGGGAACTCCTTTAAGAGAGCTATAAGCTGCTGGATAGGCGAACCATGCATGTTTATTGTCCCTTCATGTTCAACAAGAAGTTCGAAGATGGCTTGCATTGAGGAGTTATTCGATACGTTGGTGTAGAGCGCGGTAATGTCGAACAACTCTATAACGTACGCGTTAATAGGAGACGCGTCACATAGACGATCTAGGAACATTTGGGTGTTCGTAAGGTGGGCTGGAATGTGGTTAAGCACCTGCCTAAGTATTAGGCTTAAAAGACAGGTTATTCTCTCCGTTGTCCCGTCTGCACATCTCATGATCATTCTAGCCTTGAATGATAACTGTTTGGTTGATGCAACATCATCAGATGATTCCAAATTATGTGTTTAAATAGGTAGGTACAAGACGGAACATGTTGGTTTATAGATGTTAAAGTATGAAATAACCTATGATTTTAAATTTGCAGCCTTTGCCACGCTGACTCATTGATTGTTTAGCTTTCGGTCTTGATGTTTGTATTCCTTTTCAGATGATGGGCGATAGAGGGTAACATCACTAAGATGTTCCTCTGTTATCTTACCATCCAGATGGCGAGGAATAACTACGAACTCTACCTCCTTACACTCCCTCACAAGTGATGCCAGGACACTCCTCGTGGCAGCCCGATTTTGGATTTTTGAAGTTGACCAAGAACGCTTCAGGAGTTTTAAGCTTTGATGACTCAAATTTCTCTGCGGAAATAGTGACTTCTACTTCAAAACCTTCTCCGTTATGTTTCTGTGCCTTATGCGAACCTAGTGGAGTGTTTGACTTCAATTTAGATTTACCGACTAGGTGTTTTTTAAGCAGAAGCAGACCGGTCCATCTGTTTCCCATAGTCTTCGTCTTCACATGCTTTACAAGAGGTTGTGTACGGAATGTCCGAGCTCATGCAATCACCGTCTCTACCGTTAGTGCAAGCCTTGCAATTTTTCCTTGCATACAGACGATCATACAGGCGGTTAGGAACTAGCTGGCGTCGTAGAGTATTCGTTGGTAATTCTATCACTTTTACCGAATTCTCTACACAGCCGTTCTTAAGCAACGTTTTATAACTGGAAAGAAGTACTCGGAAGCGCACAATCAAACTATACCACATGAGCCTTTATAATAAGTAAGGACTGAAAACTTTGCCTACCAAATTTAGCATCACGAAATAACGGTCTGTTCTACTAATTATGGGTACGTATAGTGTTGGATGCAGATTGAACTCCCTCATTTCTTCGCGTATTTCAAAAACATTAAAGCTAAAAGAAAGCTCTCGGCGTTAATTTAATCCCTGAAATATGAGCCATGCATTCGACTTCATTAAGTATTGTTGCAGGTGATTTAATGCACATTTAGCTTTTACAATGGCTCGCGGAGGCTTGCTGATGTATCGAGCTAGTGCTATTATCCTCTTAAACATATCTGGTACCAATTTGCTGACCCTAAAGGGATGGAAAGCATTGTGGGACACGGGCGCTGAGATTGATTCAACGTGTGTGTTGCAGGGCGCCTCCGACCACTGCGCCCCACGCGCCCTTCGAAAACATAGCTTTTTAAAATGAGAATAACATCTTATAAGTTTTATTATATTACATTGGAAAGGCTATGGCAATTTCTTTTTCCACAATTTGTGGTTAGAAAAGCGAATAAATGTATCGATTTGAAATCATGAAACTCTGGACTCTGCTGGTTTGTTTTTCGTTCTGTTCCATGTGGTTGTGCAATAGAAAATAAGCATGAAGCCTTATCCCCAAAGCTCTTTTAAAAGATATAGACCTCACTTTACTTACTTATTGGCATGTTTTTTTGGTATCTTTCCTACAGTACTCATGAAATACGAAACTGAATAAATCATCACGATTTTCCTTAATCCACTGCTTTCTATCGTCACAAGGCCCTCTGGTTCTTCATCCTGGAGACCTGTAACCCTCTCAACGGTTTATCGCCTCATTGTGGCTGGGAGGTGTTTATGGGTATCAGGCTGCGATGTACTGCAGTACTATTCATCTTTCCGGCAAGGTTTCCTAAGCTAAAAAGAAATCCGGCGTTTCCATCAGAAAGACCAGCTAAGAGTAAACCAATAATAGGCTCCATCACCGTCGTGCTGTGAAACTAGTCGCATGATGGCAAATCTCCCTCTGATCCACCATGGTGTGGACGGCTTGTAATGTTGACGACCTGTGGCAGACTTTGCCCAGGCTGCCCTTGGTGTTATACCGAACTACAATGGCTAAACCAGCGAAACTCCGAAAAATGGAGATTATGAGCTGTCCAATTATCGAAGTAAGTATAGGCCTGTATCTCTAAAATCATTTCCGTTGTCCATCGTAATCTCTTGGTCCTCGTCTTGTTTGGGAAACTCACTAAGTTCCAATTGCTTCCCCTTTTTCGATTCCAACAGAAGAGAGCAGGAATTGATCACTTCTTCATTCTGGCGGAAATAATGAATGTAACTTTTCTACAGAATTCTTCTGTACCAAAAAATCATCGCTGAGCAACGCTGAGCATATGATCCACATAGAAATGCACCCGCAGAATGCGGATAAAAATAAAGAACAGATGATGTAAAAAAATAACTGCCTGGATTGACACATGACCATGACGACGTTATAATATAAGCAATAAATGATAATGGCATGGAGAAGTGGGCATTCGCACATAACAGTAGTCACACAGTAGAACAGTTTCAACATCCACATCACAGCCGCATTCAGATGAGGAACACAACAAAATTTATTAGTTATGAGAGTGGTTATATGGACTCTATAAAGCAATCACAAATCATTTATCGCATAATAACTTAGTGCAAGCACTAATATCTTAATCACTTAGAGAAAAAAACAAGTGAATGTCGAACACCACAACCGTGTAGGCACTGTGGATAAATGCACAATCTCAGTGTTCAAACCAAAGCGGCCAACCATTCCAACAGCAGTGAAGAGGCCATACGTCTCTCTCAATTATTTGCGAACCCATAAAGCTTTTAAATATCAGCTAATAGGCATTTAGTAAACGATAGCGAAAACACTTTCATAACCCTAGCAGATAAAACTTAACAAATAAATCAGTATTCGCGTAATAAACAGCTTAATTTAAACACCTACCGTTTATTTCTTGTAAATATCTAAATTAGTTCGTGGAGTGCAGCTGCACAGAGTACTACATGGCCGAGGACTGTGCCTGTGTCAGGTCACTGGATCAGCCTGGGGAACGGCGACAGGTCACGCGTGATGACAAGACGCTCCTCCTCGCGGTTCATTTCTGGATATTTGGAATTGATCCAAAAAGCTTCAAGAGTTTTGCGCGTATGCGAATGCAAATTTATTTGTTAAGTTTTATCTGCTAAGGTTATGAAAGTGTTTGGTTGAGTAGATCGCGTCTCAATTTGACCTCTCCAGGTTCTGAAAAAGGCGAAACCGCCAAAACGTCAGCTATTGTAACCCAATAAATTCTAAAATAACAACCTCGTGTCTGCTTATTGAAGAAAAACATCGAATCATCAATCAATGCCGAGGTTAACAGATAGTCGGTCTTGGGGATAACGAAAACGTACAACTCGGTTACCACAAGTTTACTCTGCAAACCGAATGTGCATTCAATCACCTCTGCCACACTTATTACAAAAATAGAATAAACAGCGTATTCCTAATGGATTGATCAGCTCTGTACGTGCTATCTTTTACACTTCTACATTTACTAAAACGACGAGATGCGCCAGCTGTTTAATCCTTTCTCATCGCGGTTGGCCTCCGAGAACTGGCGATAATTCCTTGATCACTAGAGAATTTCAGGAGTTCACTTTCAGATTTAAATGTGGTTCGAACTAAGAATCTTAAGAAATTGAAGATGTTCTGTCTAAAGATGTCCAAGAGAAGAGTGGCAATGCAATAGCAAACGCAAACGGTACACTGGATAACACCAGCGTGTCGTCCTGGATGAGATCCCACTTGCTCACTCGCCTTCGTGTTCGAAATATGAGTTTTGAATTGAAAAGTAGAATAATGGTATGTTGTAGGCTTGAGAAAATCAGGTATTTATAGCGGTAGAGCAATAGAACCTTTATCCTATAAGCAAAGATTTTTTAGATTCCAATAGTTCTTACTGAAATAATAAGGTTTACCGCAAGCTGAAATATGTTGCTCTCTTTATAGTTGAAAGTGGCAGCTACTTTCGTATCCTATGACTCCTATAAAAGTCACATTATCAACATTATCACATTGTTTGTGCCCATTGCCCTTAGTGATAAGAACACTAGTGATAAGACAGGTTTTTGATAGGCTGTTTACACCTCACTTTAAATACAACAACTAGGTGGTGTTCCAATAATACTTCACCTCCGTCACCACCAACCGACAATAACTTCACCTTCGACTTCCCAAACGCCTTCGTCAAACTTCATCATCGTCCATTGCTGTCACCGCTTTGGTCAACGCTTCTCTTCAACTCCGAATCGCTCAGGATGCTTCGGTTATTCGCTCTGACCGTGCTGTCGATTAGTTCCGTCGAAATGCTGAAATTACACGATGCGGTTAGAAAAGGATCTATAAAACCTAGGAAATTTATGCTTACAGTGGACAGAATTTATATTTTGTCTCAACGGACTATATGAGAACGATGTTAAATTTTAGATAATTGAGTAAGACTCAATGCTTTGGAATGTATTGATCAGAATCAAATTGCTTAAGCATGTGCTGCTAGGATTTAAATAGCGCCAAGTATTTCGGTAATTAACATCACTTCTTAGATTATCTCGAACCCTCTTCTCCTTTCCTAACAGAACTGTACAAGGTAGCAGAAAAAATGAAGAAATAATCGAAAAAAAAACATCTTTCAAAATCAGCTTTTTTCACCGCTTCTTGACATTAGAAGTCGACGGCGATTAGAGGCTTATATTTGGACAAAACCTCGAGAAGAATCTCATGCTTGTCACATCAATCCTTTTCATCGTTCACGCTGTTATTATTTTGTTCATCTTCTTGAACATTTGCAAAGAAAATTAGAAAATACACAGTTAGTTTTCTCACGAATCTTCATAAGGCATTAAGTACAAAATGAAAAAAAAATATCCTAAAAAGCAAGCTCAGACCAAAATCTCAAGCGAAGGAACAGCAAAGCAACATGTAACTGTAAAACGAACCATAACTTGTTAGTAATGTAGGCTCACTTTTATTCATCAACATGATAACGACCAGTAGACATTTCGCTACCGTAGTCGTCCATACTGTCATTACTTCTTGTAATCGTACCTCGGATAGAATTCCTATTAATATTAACTTCGGCACTGGATTATGAATTCGTCGTTTCCTCTCTCATCAATCGCTAGGTTATTAAACAGCATACGACTACTTCCGTACAATAACAAACATACAACATGACAGTAGCTGACGTTTCGACAGAATCGCCTTCTTCAGAGACTGGAAGGTACACTAATACGCAACTTACTAGGTCAAACACTTCAATAGCACAAACAGAGAGATGAAAATCTGCACGTTAATTACAAGATCTACGGCTTCTCGAAAAAACCAACCGCTTTTTTTCCACCTGTCTTCCACCGATGAAGAACAGTCGCTCAGAGTCGCATGTGGCAGACGACTGCAGCACCTCCATCAACGGTCGATGCCTAGGTTAGAGGCGAGATCACGCGTGATCTCGGGGCATTCCTGCTTTTGCCATTGCTTCTTTTATGTTCTCACAATTAGCCCGGCAAGTTTGACAACAGCTGGTGATAGAACCATAGGAATACTGAGAAATGAGCAAAATTCGGAAGCTCACTTTGGATTGTAACCCTTCATGATTCCCTAACCTTCCGTGCTACCCACTAGAGCAACCAAGGCCCTTGCATTTCTTTTTTCATAGCTAGTTTTTATTTTACTTAAACGGTGGTATCTGCAATCATCGATCAAAGGAAATGTTCGATACGTAGTGCACGTCGTGAGCAAACCGCTCGTGTATGTACTTGCAAGGAGATGTCGGATTGCTTCGATTCAGTTAACCAAAAAGTTTTCGACTGTTTGGCGCCGTGTTCTAACGAAATGAATAAGGTACAGTTTGTACTGAAACATACGTCGAACATAATTAGTTAGGGATCAGTAAAAATACGGTTTACGTTGTTTGGATCGAAGCCCACTTTCACAGCGGTGAGTCGTGCCAGTGTGTTTGCAGATAGCCTGGGAGATGGAAATTTGCCACCGAACAACTAGATTTCTCTCATGATTGAAAAGACTCCTTACATTTGTTTTCTTTGCAGTGGGCTTTTGGACTGAAATTTGAACTCTTTCTTTACTTGAGAGAAATGGAAGAAGCTCTCGTTATATGGGAATCGGTTACTCAGGAACATCATTCGACGAAAGACAAATGCTGAACATAGTTTAATGGCTATCGGAATTTCCACGGATGTTTTGTTAATTCGATAAATTAGAACGCATTTTACCTCTTTCCAGAAGAAAAAAAGAAGTGGAAACGAAACTCATCTTGCTAGCTACCGTAGAGAAACTCTTTGACATTGCAAAATTCTTCGAGAAAGAGTGGTAGATGACTGAAAGAATTTACTGTACCTTCAACAGCAACGCTAATTTCAGTACTTGTCGGTCCAACATCCGGACAAACTTCGTGCCTGCTTTGATAAGCCTCGTGGTTTTATTGGCAACATGGCCACCTGCTTTCGTAAAAACGTCAAAGCGTAAGTTTTGATGGTTCACACCGCCATTTTAGACAAAAATTAGTCCCTTCACAAAGAATAGTGAAAGAAATGATATTGAGAATAACAATTGAAGATTGTCCTACGGGCAAACTGCCACACCTTCTAAGGTCATATTAACAGACTTAATGTCCTTAATGGTTCTTTGAAATTTCTTGGCAAACAACATTACAGTCTCTGACGAGTTCATACTTTCTTGTATTTACTTGCTTACGCGATGGAGTGAATAGTTGAATAGCCCTTCTTCACGAATCACCAACAATGTTGAACAGTTCCCGGCACGAATCTCATTTCAATGGCACAATGATTTGTAGCTTGATCATAATTCTTCTTAACTGAAAGCCGTATTGTTAATATTTTATATCATCTCCACTTGGCACATAGCCATTGTTTTGTAGCCAGAATTGCAACAAATCCTGGCTTACTTTTACCTCTGTTTTCAGACGAAAATGTCGAATTCCTTTTAAGCGAGGAAAGCTTGGCTGGAGAAAGAATCCACGGGATGTACGTCCTAGAACCAGGCACATCGGTCAACCACGATGGATAAGCGGGAGAACCATTACGAATATCACTAGTACTTTTTGTAGCATGTAGCCCAGAAGTAAGAAATGCACTGCAAATATACATGGTCCCTGATTCGAACGTGGACACAGAGCAATGCAAATGTTCCATTATTTCAGAGTGAGAAGATCTCTGGAGCAGCTAAAACACAAGCTTGTTATATCGGAAAGCGACCATCGATCACTTTATAGACGCGATATAAATTTTGCCTTACATGACGGAGTTAAATGCGTAGCGCGTCGACTCAAGGATTGATCAACTCCGAACGGTTCAGCCTCTCACTTCAACCTTTAGCTATGCTTCTCCACAACCCAAAGCATGGAATGTCGGTCTTGAATGAAATTTTACAACTGTTTGCTGATATTTTTTGACGACAGGCTTGCCGGTGGTATGATCACAGGATGGGAAAGTCGTCCGTGTTTATTCCATCGATATGTGTCCGGATATTATTTTCGCCATCATCTTCTTGACCACGAATCAGGGTTGCACACACGTGTGTGGTGCTGATGGCTGTGGAAAGAACATTCTTAATTCGGGAATATCCCTTTTTTATTTGAAACGATCCTCCACATCTATAGCGCGGATTCCAACACTTTAGATTCGATTCGTTTCTTCACAACATCATTCCCTCATATCCATCAATCACGAAGTTCTCCATTTTTTTTCCGTGTAACTCTGGCTGTTGTTTGAATTTGTTGTATTGCCGTCTTCTCTTTCTTCCTTAGCGATTGTCAAACGGCGAACAGCATATCCGTCATCCTTTACAAATCAAAGCAATGTAGAAGCCCTCATGGCACATCTAGGTTTTTCAAAGAAAATCGTTTAAAAACGATTGTCTATTTAGGTTGTAAAGAGATCCGCTCATGAAAGATGCCTAACGAATGGTACAACATATTGCTGACGACAAAAAATGGAGAAAGGCCCTTGCACTCAGAAATATGTGAATGAACTGAATAGATGAGTGTTGTCGTATGAGGAAATCAGTCCACTTCTGTAGCGGTGGCGAACCAAGTTCAACTTGCTTCATTTAACAAATGAATCATTCAGCCTTAATGGTTTCGTGCAATGGAACCATTTAGCCTTAATGGCTCCGCGTAGGAATTTCAAAATAAACGTTTCAGAGAGAATCAATCAACCTTATAAATTCGTCGTTTTCTCTCTCAGCAATCTCGAGGTTGCTAAACGGCATACATTTACTACCATACAATAACACACATACAACACAACCGTGGCTGACATTTCGGCAGTATCGCCTTCTTCAAAACTGCTCTTACGAGGAAGAGCCGCTGATCAGAGTCGCACATGGCTGACGACTCAACTAGTCTTATTAATGTAACGGATCTTTCTCTTTCTATTTACACACGTCTGCTGACTGTTCCTGAACTATTTTATGAAAAATTTTTCCGAAACGTTTCTGAGGTTTTAAAAGCAATGTATGCTGACTATACTTCAGATGTGTAGACAATGAAGAGCAAGCGAGACGAAGAAAAGCGAAGACCTACGATTACCATGTTATGATTAGAGGCGTTGGAGGAGTCATCACCAAGCAGATTCAGGTGTTCCTCAATGCAATTAGCACAAGCAACATCAAGGTAACTCGTTTAAACGCTGATATTAAAGTTTGAAGCGTTTTCTTCCACATCGTTGTCGCGCAAGCAGCGTTAGATATCTGTTCTTTTTGGCAAATGCACGGATAAAGACAAGATCTCCATTATTTCATTGTCGTTGATCACCACGAAGCAAAACGTAGTTCATTCACCCGCTGTTGAGGCGAGCCGCCAAGGCGAAGCCAATGGTCAATTCGAAAGCGGCAGTCAATAGCAGGCGATAGCAGTGTATATCCACAGATCCACTTATTGGTCATAGGTCGAACAGAATACTTATCTCACTAACATCGTCTTATCCGATTTTAACATAACCAATTCCGATACACACGGTCATAAAATATTGCTTGAATATTCGCAGTGTTTCTTGAACAGGATTTATTAATCCACAGTAGACAAGGTTACGCAGTTTAGCACTTCCTAAGGACGAGCCGACGCGCAATATACTCAGCGAAATACTTTCGTAGCTTCAGTGGACAGAAATCTATGCATAAATTTTCATTCGCTTATTAAACAGTTTTATTAAACACTCACCACTTTCTTCTCTCTAAGTATTTTTGTTACTTGGTGTAGACGGGCCGCACACAGTTTTACATGGGCGAGAAATTTACCTGGCTCGCACAAAAAAAATCGGTATGGTGCGAGGTCATGCTTGGCGACAAGGCACTCCTCCTTGCGGTTCATTCTCGGTTTCTGTAATCCATACAAAACGATTCAAGAGTTTCACACACTGATACCTTAGGTTATTCTGCGAGGAAAGTGACTTTTTGTTCAAAATCTTCTTTGTTATCTTCCGCTCTGTCACATACAAAAAGGACGTCTGTGAGAAACACGTTTCAGAAAGCCACCAGTGTGTGCACAGGAAGAGTGAAAAGGAAAAAATTCCTAAAATTGACATGTTAAATTACCAGTTTTATTACCTACGAAACTGATGCTTCTCGTGATAGGTGTAGAAGGAAAACCACACCGTCAAATGATAACTCCAGCGGGAGAGGACTTTCCGTTTATCCGACCCTTTACTTCCAAAGAAATAAGTCCCGCTACAAGACGTTTTTCTAGAACAGCGATTCCGCAGAATTCGGCTACAGAGGTAGAATTACTACGGCACACTCTAAAGCCTCAGCTCGTTTGTTCTGTATGAGCATCTGTGTATAAAAATTTACATGACCACGGGTGCGGGTTGTTTATCCGTTCACTTGTGAAGCACGCTGAGACGAAAATGTTAGCGAAACGCGTGGAACGCTGTGTTCTTATAGAAACACCTAGTCGCTAAACTTAAAAATAAACCAAATACTCTACTAGACGCTTATAAGGCACGGAAATATAACAAGGGACACTTCGAAGAAAGTGTTCTATCCTCTATAGGATTCCAAAACACCGGCACCTAAAACTCTTGAAACGCTTTGGATAATTTTCGAAAATCCAAAAATCCCTGCCCATGTAAGATTGTAGTCTGGTCTCCATCAAATTGCTTATGGGACTACAAAAAACAAAATAGTAACATTTTAAATGAAGCTGTTTATTATACGAGTGCAAATTTATGTGCTATATCTCATCTGCTAGGGTTGTGGAAGTGTTCGATTGAATATACTGCGTGTCAATTTGACCGTTTGAGGCTCTAAAGAAGACGAAACAGCCGAGACATCGGCTATTGTGGGTTAATAAGTGATCCAACACCAGCTTCCTCTTTGCTCATCACCAAAAACTGATTAATTAATCAATGCCGAGGATAAAAATAAGTCGGTCTTGGGATGCTGTGACATTCGCAAAACCCCGGACCGCAGGTATCTGCGGTAGCGATCTAACCCGCTATTACCAATTTCTTAGGCTAACGCGTTCACCACACCGTGCTAGTCCTTCGCTCCTCTCGCTTTCAAGTGTTATCTCTGCTTAACTGGGTTCAATGCCGATTCGCCCTCCCCGGATCAATGCTATTGGCGGGTGATAGCCGATGGCTGGTGGATAGAAGACTACCTGAGAGACAGGCGAAGCGAAGGACTCTCATGGTTTGGTGGTGAACGCGTTAGCCTTCGGAAAGGGTACTAGCGCGTTCGTTACCCATAGCAGGTACATGCGGTCCGTAGCTTAAAACGTCTCACCTTCATTTAGATGTTTTGTTTCGATATTAGACACTTATATCCTTACTCGCAAGAAGTCCGGAACTCAAGTAGTCTATGAAATCATTCACCCGGAAGAAGCAACGAAACTTCATCCATGTCCAAACTGAGGCTAAATTGAAGAGAGCTAATCGGTCCGAAAATGATTTTTATTAGAGCTAGTGATAGCTCGTTTCTAGATTTTTCTCCAATTTTAGGTGTTCGTAGGTACTTCATCCCACTCAACAATCGAGCTCAAATCCGGGAGAAATAGGAGATTTAGGTAGTAAGCATTTGTAAGTTCCTAGATCCTTTCCACTATGGAAGAGTAAATGTAGCACAGTGACTGGAGTAGAAGGACCGTTGGTTAGATCACGCCTCTCAACATGCTAACCAAACCCTCTACCCCTCCGGTATATGATGTTCCTAAAAGGCTTGCCTAGGAGAACAAAAACGTTAATTTGCTCCATCTGTAAGCGAAAATTGTCATATAGATAATCATCTCATAAGTTAAATGCGCATTCGATCCCTTCTAAGGTACTGAAAATAAAGTAAGATTGGTGTTTAAAAAGCGCTACAATTTTCCGTTCTGCGCCAGCGTCAATTTTTGGTAGCGTCGTCAGAATCTTAATAACCTTCATTACTTTTAATTCCTCGTTTAGAAAACGTTAAAGCAAAAATTTTAAGCTTACAACCTAAAATAGGTTAGGGTTCAGTTTCACTTTTATGGCAAAGTCTAATCTTTATTTAAAAAAAAATCAAAAGTGTTTTGATCGAAACCAATGCGACGAAATAGCGCTTACGAACTTGTTTGAGACTTTCCAATATGGAACTTATTTCCAATCACTCATTAACTTTTCTTTTCGTATTCTTTTAATGACAAGTAGTTGTAGCAATAAATAGGAAGGACTTTTTTTTCATTTTCTCCATCTCATTTGCGATGATTTTCTTAAAGGGAAGATTGTTATTTGGCGAAATAAAGTGTTTTGATGTAGAACATTTCAGGTTCTCTCGACAAAACAAGCGAAACTCGTTTTCAATTAATCAACTTTAATTTTTCTCATTTGTTTTCGAGCTGTCGGTACTACTAGAGATTATGGAAATTTATGATGAGAATTATGGTAGCGCATATGATTAAGATGCCCTTGCTTCCACCCTCCCTGTCTGAACGGTTGTCAAGTCAAAAAACAAAGCATCTATCCAATCCAGACAAACATACACAAGCACACACCTATAAGCGCACACCACCACACCAATGTACACAAACACAAACACACACACACACACATACATACATACATACACACTCAAAGATACACATACAAATGCACACATACATGTATACACTTGTACACATGAACACAAACATACACGTACACACACAACACACGGATATGCGCACACAAGTGCCAACAGGTACATGCATACATGCGCATTCCACACATGTAAACATACACACACACATAAATACACGCACGCCCGCACATACACATCAAACACACACACGCACACGCACTGCGGTCTCTCCACACATAAACATATACAAACACGCGCAGTTGTATGCACGCATAAACACACACATACACACTACACACACAGTACACGCACACACATTGACACGGACGCACCAACACATACACACACAGACCGCACAAACGTGCACATACATAATCATACATACACACATGTATATATGTATGTATGTATGTATGTATGTATGTATGTATGTTTGTATATATATATGTATACGAAATGGAAAGTTGATTCGTTATCACATAGCATTTTTTACGATAGGTAGAAAGAATGTAGAAAAGAACAGCAACCAGAACTTAATATGGGATTTTTCCGTTTATCTATCCAATCAATAAATCTAATCAATTTTAGTAACTCATAGGTCCGACTTTCTATTTTCTTTTCTTGTCAATTTTGTTTGAAATAACTCGTCGCGAATATGTTGGTTGCCTTTGTCTTATTCTGAATTGTCAAAATTTTCACAAGTTTTCTTCGAAATAATACGTATCCAATAATGCAAGGGTTATTTTCGATTCCTCAATGGGACACAGCGATTTTTTGTCGCATTCGCGAAGATTTCACCATTCCACAACGACACTAACGTTGACGTCAAAAGAGGAGTTAGGCGAGGCGATAACATCTCGCCAAAAATTATTCACCCCCACTCTCCAGAACCTCATGCGAACATTCGAATGGGATAATACGAGAGTGAAAATCGCTGGTCGGCAGTTACATCATCTTTGCTGATGACATGCCAAACATTACCCAAACGGAATGTATGCTTATCGGCTTTGATAAAGCCTGTGGAAAGATTGGTCATCGACTAAACCTCACAAAAACGATGTTCATGAGGAAAGGATTGGTTTCGTATGCCCTATTCACGCTCAAGGAACGAATATTTCCGAATGCTCCACTTATGCCTACCGGGAAATCAACATGATGAACGACTTAGCTCTAAGAGCTGAGCAGAAGGAGACGAGTGGCCTGGGAAGCTTTCAGGAACATCGAGGATGTGGTGAAGAGGACAGAGAAACCCGACTCCGTGCCCACCTTTTCGACTGAACGGCTCTTCCTGCTCTAACGTATGCGTAAGAAACCTGGTCGCTGCGAGTTATCGAACGCGCAATCAAAAGGACGATACTAGGAGTATCCCATTTCACACAAGTAAGGTCCTGGTGGGATCCGAAGCTTCGACCTGCGTCAACGATCAAGAATCAAAGATGCCGTTCTGTACGCCAAGCAATCGAAGGTAAGGTGGGCCAGACTCGTAATGCGTATGGATGACAACCGATGAAAAAGAGCCATTAGTAGCTGGATTCCTCGTGATGTCAAACGTCCTGCAGGAAGACCACCGACCCGATGGTCAGAGTTCTTCACGAAGAGTCTAGAAGAAAGATATGATGCTCGACGAGTCCCTAGAGCGAGCAGAACCAACTGAGCTACTCTTGCACGCGATAGGGAAAAGTGGAATGTTTTCTGTCGCCCGCTTGAGTCACTCGACGATCAATGGGACTACAGGTGATACATGTGATATGGGTCCTCATGTTGTGATTGCGTACTGATCGCTTCGTCGGCATCCAGACTACAGTACTATTGGGTACTAGTGGAGAGTGATGGCCGTAAATATGCAGTGTTTAGAAGCTATAAAGAAATCTTTCAGACTTAGTTTACTTCTATCTATGTGCGTTGTTTGTTTTTCCTTTGTTATATCCTAAAAAAGCTATTTTTTTGAACCCGTTTTAATTTTCATAATCTATTTGTTCAGCGAATTGTCGATGCAGCTTCAGCGGTGACACGTTGTGTGACAAACTGCCTTCTCACAAATAATAAGGAGGGTTTTTGTTTCGATCGTAAAGGGTAAGTATGAGAGCAGATCAATCTTTAAAGGAACAGCTCAGTTTCAGTAGTAGATACAATTCTTTGGTGTTTTGTCGAAATGAAAGTGGTTTCAAGTAAAGCAGACAGACGCTTTGCCTTATACTCATCTGCCTCTATAATCTTTAAGCAACTTTTTCTTCCCTAGATGACGCTGCCGTTGAAATTACCACTTCCTTGCTGTATTCTCCAGCTCGATGCTTTTGAGTTTACACCTAGTTTTTCCTTACTGTCGTAGTGTAACAAATCTTTAGGCCGCAATAATTCAGTAATCTTTTCGTTACAATGAATTAAATATCCTTAGTAATGCGATGCCGTCCACTTGGAACAGAATCTTTGGAAGATATTTACTACGCGAATCGATGGTTCCACATCGTAAACAGCCCGTGTCTTTTTCTCATAATGCATTTGGAAAAGTCGGGAATATCACAGTGTCAACTATGTTTTCGTGCATAGCTGAAACAATGGCAACCTTCTATCTACAGCTCAAAGTATTATGAGGTGCTATTTACCGAAATACTAAGCCGCACTAGACAGTAGAAATCATTGACTCATTACAGTCTTTTCTTGTCTGCTCTCACTAACTAAAAGATACTCCGGGCAGCTGACAATGGTGAATTTTCGCCATAAGCGATGCGGTGATAGCTTAAGAAGCAGTTGGAATTAGGGTGACATACTTCTTGCCAGTAGGCAAAAATACTCACGCATGAAGTGAGTGCCTGGATGGATTGTAACCGACTGTACCATGCACATTGATACAATCATAAGTGGGCATACACATGATTGGGAAGTACATAGAATGTTTTTACAATCATTCTTGACAAAGAAACTCCATATCTGCTGTAAGAAATCTAGGAACCTTCCCAGGAGCGACTTTCTATTAACCTCGGCATTGGAATATGATTGCGTTGTTTTCTTGTTCAGCAGTCGCGAGGTTGTTATACAGCATACACTTACTTCCACAGAAAAACATACAATACAATACAACAGTAGCTGACGCTTCGGCAGTATCCCCTTCTTCAGAGCCTGGAAGGGTACACTGATATACATTTTATTAGGCCAAACGCTTCAATAACATGATATTTTTAATATGATCTCATAAACTGACCTTCCTTAGCTGATGCGAGGTTGGTATGGGTCTTCGTTGTCGTCGTTGTCTTTGTTCTTGTTGTTGGTTGATGGCTGACGTTTCGGCGGTTTCGCCTCAATTTCTGATGTGGGGTGGCACAGTCATCAACCATATGCGACTATAATCAGCTGTTTTGACTTTCCTCGTTGGAAGTCATGTAAAAAGCGGTGAGTTTTTCGAGAAGCTGTTGGTCATATAATTGCCATGAAGTTTTTCGTCTTACTGTAAGTGTTATTGAAGCGTTTGGCCTAATAAATTGTATATCAGTATACTCTTTCAGGCTCTGAAGAAGGCGATAGTGCCGAAACGTCAGCTACTGTTGTGTTGTATTGCGTGCTTTTCTATGGAAGTAAATGTGTGCTGTATAACAGCTTCGCTACTGCTGAACATGAAAACAATGCATTCTTGAAATCTTTTCCATGGTTTGTGAGGAAGGCAACATAGAAAAAAGGAATAACGAGCCAGAAAATATAATCTGTGTGTTCGGTAAAAGGATAAAGGACGGAGCGTTCAGCGTTTGACAATGCTTGAGATCCTGAGAATAATCATCCATTCGACTTTCTCAAGCTCGCCTGTTAACGAATTTCCAAACTCGGAGGGATTTGGCGAAATGGTGTGCGCGAAATGCGGAATGGAAGAGGCTCAGAATCCTCGCGTTTAACACTGTACTAGCAAGGTGCACCTTTGGTAACAACGATAATTGTGTCAAAATAGTTTGACGCACAACATCGGCACTGGATGGCTCGATTTACTGAAACTTCTTAAAAAGAGATCTCGAAATTGTGATGAAGAACGTTGCATATTCGTCAAAGAAGCGATAACGCAACTAACTAACGCAAGAGATACATTTCGGTTGGAAATGTAAGGATCTTAAACAAACAATGAGGCATGTTCAGACTTTTCGGCAGAGTCAGGCTTTCAATAATTCCACACTTGCGGCATAATGGATTTCCAGCTTTCCCTTCTTATTACTCAAAGGTGTATGCTTATAGCAATAAGCGCTTTGCTTTCTAAACCAGCGATTAACCCTTTGTAAATGAGTTGCGAATTCAAAGGTAAAGACGATCGTGTGAGCCTCGCTCCCTATACTTCTTTTCGCGATTTTGTCGTAATTTGTGAAGTGAACAAATATAACCACACTAATGTTGAGATAATTGCAAAACTCGAGACTGCACGTGTCTGCGGTGGCGAACGCACGTACTGTTATGTTTTCCGGGGCTAACGCGTTCACTACCACACCATGCAGGTCCTTCGTTTAGCCTCTCTCTCAGCCAGTTCTTTTGATCAGTGCCATCAGCAATCACCCATCAACGGGGTTTATTTGTGCAGCTCAAATCGGGATTGAACCCAGTTAAGCTGAGGCTGCAGTCGAAATCACAACGTTAATGCGTTCGTTCCCCACCGCATATACTTGCGGTCCGGAGTTTTGCAAGCATCTCAGCATTAATGTGGTTGTTTCACGCGTATTACCTTGCCATGAAAGCAGCTTTTCAGCCAATGATAAGTAATTAGCTATTTTTAATAAGCATAGAGAAGATGTTATTACAAACTACTCAATCACTGCAGCTGATATTTTGGCGTATTTCGCCTAATTGAGAGCATGAAAAGGTTAAGTTGATTGCAATCTAGCTAGCCAAACACCCTCATAGCCCTAACAGAAACATTAGTACACTTGTTTTCACTTTCAACTTTCATTCGCATTTAAAACAGTTTCTTCACATACACACTTTTTTTTAACGAATGCTTCAATGAGGAATCCATTTGGAGATTAAATGTACAAAGCCCACATTGTTGGGTAATGAGCCACTCTCACGTCAAAATATCAGTCGTAGGTGTTGAGTGAGATTACGCCTGGTAATGAGGGATTCCGCTCTGGTGCTTGTTTTTGGATCCGTGGAGTTTACCCAAAGCCCGTCGAAGCTTTTCACATTGAAATGAGAACAAGCGATTCAACTGAAGGAAGCTAGGCGGACACTAGAGCTGGAACACTGAGGAACTGAGGGCCTGAATGTAGACCGAACGAACGCTGCGGACACTTCAAGAGGAATGCCCATGGGCTGCCTGTATTACGTCTGTAGTGAGTGGAGCTTTTTCAGAGGGAACTAAAGACAGTGCTGACCCAGGGCATGGCGCGGTAGCTGCGGATAAGTTCATCAAATGAGGAGGTATGCCAGGGAATTTTATCGAAACTTCAAGGCGAAGCGGTATAAAAACTTATACATTATGAATGGATAGATTTAATATAGTTTTAAGTAAATAGTTAATGTAGGATACATATAATGTTGTAGAGAATAGGAACTGTCAAAGGAATAGTTACAATACCTGGTCCCAATTTTCAGTTCACGGAGAGATGGAAGACTTGGTGATCATGGGGCACGGCATCGATCCCATGTGCGGTGCCCGCACCTTTAACCACTGCGCTTCACGCTCCATCAGTAAGCATTAAGTTAAACAAAATACTCAACCAGGGTCGCATAGGACATAGGGAAAGCGGAGAAGATTTCTAGGGAAAGTCATTATTCTCGCACAGGAATCTAAAATTTCAACGCAGAAAACCATCGAGGCATTTTGTACAAATTCCGTGAATTCAGAGATGAGCAGAGGGAGAAATGGCTCATTATCACACGAGATGTTAAACAACATCTTAGACTGATATTTTGACGTGGGAGGGGCCTATTATCCACTCAAGTCTCCGCTGTACCGTTGGTTTCCATGTGGAATGCCCACTGTAAGACTCCTAGAAAACGGTAAATGTGTGAGGAAAGTGTTTTATTTCCGATGCGACTGAGAACTCGATATTGTGGATTTTCTGTTGTCGTTTTGGTGGTTGATCAGCTGACTAGATTGCAGTTAACCTCATCATTCCAGATTCCGAAGAAGATGAAGTTTACCGGAACGTTAACCGTTATTAATAAGTACTATGTATTACCAACCTCACATGCGCTTATCAAGAAAATAGCCAGTTATTTCGTTGTTGAGTGAAAAGATCCGCTCTAAATGCACAAATTTTACTGGGCAACAGGCTTGAGATGTAGTCTAAAATTAAAAAGCGGTTGTAAAATTTGTAAGCTATTCTAGAATTCCATTTCCAGATGTACTCCAGACATATCCGATAAGAACGCGAAACTAGCCACACGACAATGTTCACGTGCGGTGAACTGGAAAAAAGAAATCGCCGAAGTTTGCTCGTGTTCCATTGAAGCCGGAGTAAGGTGAGCACGTCATCAATATCAAGAAGGCTTCAGTATTAACAAAAATAGCAATAAAGCTGCAATAATACTAAACGCTTACCTATTCTATTAGTAATTGAAACTTCGAAACTAGAAGAAATTATTCATCTTTTTCGTTCATTATAATCTAATTTGAAAGGTCACTGTAAAAGCCTTTTTCCGTTCATGCCTGCCTTCCTCTTAGAGTTCAGTTTCTGTGCCCTTGAAAAACGTGAGCAGCCAGCCATGTGTCACTCACAGATTTCTGACTTGTCGGATCGACGGCGTAGCTTTGAACTCAAGGCATCATCTCTCACCTCTCTCTTACTTTCTCTCACTTTCTTTCTCTCTCTCTTTAACGTGTTCAGTAAGCTAGCAGTACTTTCATTCCTCTCATGTTTTCGTATTGGAGTCGCATATGAACGCTTGGGTTACCAATAAAACCTCGTCTAACTCTTGTGCTACGTGTGTCCCGAGGCGAATGTTAGGGCTGGAAAAACTTAACTCATCGTTGGTTTTATGAGAATTATGCCAACATCAACAAAACAAAGATTTTCTAACTTTTTGTCATCGGCTCTTACTCCATGTTGCTCTTTTTTGGTTTGCAAATAACGTTTACGACAATGGTGTTGAGCAGTTATGGAGCTCACGGTGTCATCTCCGCCAGCCCATCTGGGCGCACCAATGAAGAAAAGCGTATATTAGGAGCTACATTAGTTTATATTTGAAGCCAAACTAACAAAACTCCAGACTGTAGGTATCTGCAGTGGGAACGAACACGCTATCACCCTTTCCAAGGCTAACGTGTTCACCATTAACGTGTTCAGTAAGCTAGCAGTACTTTCATTCCTCTCATGTTTGCGTATTGGAGTCATAAGTCAAAGGCTATAGCGTTCTGCCTTGATATCAATCCTTAGAGGGGGAGCCATGCGTACCACATTAGCAAACATCTCAGGGCTGGATAAGTGCATATCGTGCCTGTTCACTAGCATGCTGTATCGCATATGAACGCTTGGGTTACCAATAAAACCTCGTCTAACTGTTGTGCTACGTGTGTCCCGAGGCGAATGTTAGGGCTGGAAAAACTTAACTCATCGTTGGTTTTATGAGAATTATGCCAACATCAACAAAACAAAGATTTTCTAACTTTTTGTCATCGGCTCTTACTCCATGTTGCTCTTTTTTGGTTTGCAAATAACGTTTACGACAATGGTGTTGAGCAGTTATGGAGCTCACGGTGTCATCTCCGCCAGCCCATCTGGGCGCACCAATGAAGAAAAGCGTATATTAGGAGCTACATTAGTTTATATTTGAAGCCAAACTAACAAAACTCCAGACTGTAGGTATCTGCAGTGGGAACGAACACGCTATCACCCTTTCCAAGGCTAACGTGTTCACCACTACACCATGCGGGTTCTTCGCTTCCCCTGTCTCTAGAGACACATTGAGCATCACATCTTTTTTCTACGTTTTTCGTGAAGAGCTCTCTGGGCTGGTGGTTTTCCTGTAATACGTTCGACAACCCGAGGAATCCAGTCGCTAACAGCTCTTGTTTGTCGGGTGATGTTCATACGCATGCAGCGTCCGGCCTTGACTATTTCGCCTACAAAGCGGCATCTTGGATTTTCGATCGTTGGCGTAGGCCAGAGGATCCGATCCCTTCCCTTACTTAAGTGACACTGGATACTCCTAACACCGTCTTTTCGACTGCGCGTTCAATAACACTCAAAGATCCTTCGTCCTGCTTGAGCGGCAACTAGGCTTCCGGCACACAAATAAAGGCAGGAAGTATCGTTGAGTCGAAAAGGTGAGCACGCAGTCGGATGTTCTTTGTTTTCTCCACAAGATCATCCATGCTCTTGAATCAAAGCTGCTCGTTTCGTTATGCTCAACTACGGAGCTAAGCCGTTCATCATGCTGAATTTCTGACTTAGATAGAGGCGACAGGAGCATATTATTTCCGCTGAGCGTGAATTGGGCGCACGAAACCAATCGCTTCCTCATGAACATCATTTTTTGTTAGGTTTCGTCGAAGACCAATCTTTCCATAGGCTTTGTCGAAGTCGGCAAGCATTCGTTCCGCTTTGCTAATGTTTGATGTTATAAGAACAATGTCCTCAGCATAGCCAAAATGGGGCAGTTTCTGACCATCGATTTTCTCTCTCATATTATCACATTCCAATATTCGCACGGCGTTTTTAAGGGTAAAAGGACAAAAGAGTAAAAATTTCGGCGTTGCTTACTTCTTGAGGAATGTGCCATTCATTCGACTTCATTAAGCATAGTTTGGAGAAAATGGAATGCATTTGAATTCAATCATGTCTGCTCTTTCCAATGACTTGCGGTGGCCAACGGATGTATCGAGCCAGTGCTGCTATCCTCCCAGACAAATCTGGTACTAATTTGCCGATCCCGGAGAGATGGAGAGCTTGGTGGGTCATGGGGGCGTAAATTAATTTCACATTTCTCGCTTCAGTTTTATAATATAGTATAGTAGAGTAGCAGTGAATAATTCTGGCTAGATGGTAACGCCTTGCCAAACACCTCTTTTAAAGTAGATGCTGACATCGCTGTGGCATGGTGATATCTTGGTTGCGAAATTTTTATAAAGCTTACAATGAATCTTTATACAATGAGTAGGGGCTCCCTGACTATTAAGAGCTTCCATAACTTCTTCTATCTCAGCTGAGTCAAAGGCTTTCTTTAAGTCGACGAAAGTAAGACAGAGCGGTCCTTTGTACTCTCGCGGTACTTCAATGAGCCTTGTTATCGTGTGAATTCGGTCCATCGTACTAAATCCTTTTCAAAACCCTGCTTGCTCACGTGGCCACCCTTCCTCCAGTACTTTGTAAATTCTGTTTAGTAAGACTAGAGCAAAAAGTTTCTAGACGAAAGATGTTTAACGGATTGGGCGGTAGTTGCCAATATGGTGTAGGTCGCCCTTCTTGAACAACAACACGGTCTTGCTGGTCTTCCACTAAGAAGGGACCTTGCATTAAAACAAGTAGCGTGTGAACAGCCGAGCCAATGTGTTTACGAGGACTGGCGGTAGGTTCTTCAGATGTTCTGGTTTTATCCTGTGTGGACCCGGTGCTGTTCGATTCTTCATCGGAGAAATGACATAACGGATTTTGGAAGGGAGAACCGGTGGTGCGACACATCCTTGCTTCTTTGCTGGTACATTTTGTAATAGTACCCAGGATCGACTTTCTATTAACCTCGGCATTGAATTATGAATTCGTCGTTTTCTCTCTCAGCGATCGCGAGGTTGTTTAACAGCATATGTTTACTCCATACAATAACAAACATACAACACAATCGCAGCTGACGTTTCGGCAGAATCGCCTTCTGCCCTGGCTTGGAAGGTACACTAATACGCCGCTTACTGGGTCAAGCACTTCAATAGCACAAACAGAAAGATGAAAATCTGCACGTTAATTACAAGATCTACGGCTTCTGGAAAAACTCATTGCTCTTTTCGCCTGTCTTCCACCGAGGAAGAACAGCCGTCCAGAGTCGCATATGGTTGACGACTGCAGCACACCCCGTAAACGATCGATGTGAAGGTAAGGGGCTAGATCACGCGTGATCTCGGGGCATTCCTCCATGCTGTTCATTGTAGGATTTTTGGCATTTATCCAAAAACCTCGAGGAGTTTGCGCGTTGGTATTTTAGTATCCCGTGTGAGGATAGCGACTCTTATATGAAAATCGTCTCCGCTATGCTTTTGCATCCTATGCGTCCCTAGTGGCGTGCCATGTCTTGCTTTTCGTTTGCCATCTAGGTGTTCTTTTTTGCGGACACATAAAGGTTAGCCCGTTTCGCCAATATATTCATCTCCGCAACTACCACGAAAGATCAGGTATATTGTGCCTGAACTCATGCAGTCACCGTCCCTTCCATTAGGTTCAGATTACGCAGTTTTGTGTTTCACATAGACGGTCACATAGGCGGTTACGAACTAACTGACAACGAAGAGTATTCGGTGATATCTCAATTGTCGCTACCGATTCCTCTAGATCTGCCTTTTTAAAGCATCGCTTTATCGCTACACTTATTTTAGCGCTAATAAAGGGCAAGATAGCCGGACTTTGTTTTGGCCAAACCGTTCCTTTTCGAACGTCGCTCTCCCTCGAAGCTTATCACGTGGGGTTGCAATTTCGTAGCCATTAGAGATGGCTATTTGCCGAGACAAGTCGCGCGATTCTTCCTTTAATTCCCTACTTGTGCACGCAGAGGTGGCTGTTTGAAGAATGTTTCTTTCAAGCGCCCTCTTTGAGTGTGAAGGGTGGGAAGAAAGGGAATGAACTAGGATGTTTTTGTTACTTGGTTTTCGGTACCACTTTATCATGTAACCGCTACTCGATAAGTTAATTTGAACGTTTGAAAACGGGAGCCAGTCGTCCTTCGGTTTCTCCCGGGTGAACTTGATGTACTCTGACTGCTCGCTCAATAATCCAAAGCATTTGTCCATCTCCTTCTGTGTAGAGACGACAAAACAATCATCTATATGTGCTGTTGAAATGTTTGACCTAGTAAGTTGCGTATTAGTGTACCCTTCCAGGCTCTGAAGAAGGCGATTCTGCCGAAACGTCAGCTGCGATTGTGTTGTATGTGTGTTATTGCATGGAAGTAAACGTATGCTGTTTAACAACCTCGCAATTGCTAAGAGAAAACGACGAATTCATACTCCTTTATTTTGACGGCATCTTCACAACGGCCGACTAGTTGATTGGATAAATTCTGAGAGCCGCTCACACTTTTCGTTCCTTTCAAATCCGTGGGTTTTAATGCGACGTTCTTCAAACGTTCTTCTTAGTCTCACCTCAGCGTTAAGATCTCCAATGACCTTAAACGATCTATGGTCTTTTCTGTAGAACGCCATATTTCAAAGTCCATATGGAACGCTACAACTTCTTCTTCGTCATAGTTTGATGTCGGCGCGTAAACGACTAAGATTGCCAAAGCCGGTATCGATTCACATCTCTACAATCGTAAACGTCGAATTCGGGTTGTTAGTTGTTAGAATGGATGGTGTTCATTGCCAAACTCGTGTTGACAAGAATGCAGGTTTTTCCGGCTCCCCCACTGTCACGTGTTCCAAGGAATAGCTCTTCTTAGGTGTTATAGACGGCATTGAATGTGTGGCGTCGTCTCATCTCAGCCTGGCCGATGACGTCGTAACTTATCTTTCTTGTTTGTATGATGAAGTCTTCTATGCAAGACACGGATGGAAGCGTGCTTGCATTGTAAGTACAGATCGTCACCGTAGTTCTTTGTGGGTTAAGTAGTTCGGAGTGACCCTGAAATTTTATCAGCCTCTCTGTGCTCGTCCTACCTAACGCTGCCGAATTGGGGGCTCTTACGGGATCAAGGGATGAGGCCCAATTCTTTAGAGGCTTTTGCATTTTGCAACCCACGTACAGCTTGCTGATTTTTGGCGGCGACTTCTAGCTGCCTCCTATATACTTCCCTCTTAATTGATTGCTGGCTTTTGGTCGAATTAACTTGTAGAATACAATCCGCATAGAGCGAGAACGCAACCACACACGCGTGCATGAGTACGTCTCGTAAATACAGAAAGTATTTACCAAATCGGTCCAGCAAAAACAGAGAGTCCATTCCTTGGATGCACCTGCATCTCATAAAAGCAGAGGTCGCTTTTGGTTGGCGATTAACCCTCTTTCCACTATTTGGGGCGAGCCACGCAGTCTCGCGACTAACCGGCTCCGGATACCTGATACAAAGGAGATCTGTGGCATGGTAGGATATGATGTGTAATGTAACCACAGCGATGATCAAATATCTGCAGTCCTTCGAACCGCAGGTATCTGCGGTGGGGATCGAGCACCCTATTACCCTTTACGGGCGTTAACATGTTCATCACCACACCATGAGTGTTCTTCGTTTCTCCTTTCTCTGAGCTGTGTTTTCAGCAGCAAAAACTTATTAAATCGTCTTGAATTTCGTTGTTGGATAGAAGAATTCCATTAAAGAGTCGTCTAGCGGTGACTAATATACGAATAACGAATAATTTCATATAATGCTTGGCCATGAATCTATGCTTCGATGTACTTAAATTTAAAGCGATTTCCGCGCTTTAAACTGCCTTCAAATTCTTTTCATAGCTAACACATTCTTAGAAAGTGCAATCCACTAGTGCAGAAAAAATGCATATAACCTCAAAAAAAAACTGGAGAAAGATATTGTAAAATAGCTTAAGAATTATGCATATAGTGGTCTTTTATTAGGCTGTGAAATACGGGTAATGCTTTCGGCGTTAGTCCATCTCTGAGGAAATCGCCATACGTTCGATATCATTAGGCACCGTAGGGAGGATTGAATGTATATCTGGAATGTACGATGATTAGATGTGCCTTTCTAATCTATCATTTCAGTGCTTTTTATAAATCTAGACATGTAGTGGTAGCGTTTAAAGATCTCGGCAAGATAGAAGACTTAATCAACTTGGATCGCGTGATCGAACTAGTGTCTTCCCCAGTTTGCATTGCAAAGCATCTCCTAAGTGTATTGTAGAGCAATGTTTGTTTTGTTTTGCCCTCTTATCATAAAACGTCAAAAATTTTGGATTATGACCAAATATTTTATTCATTTCAGTGGCATCTCTGACTACTGCGGTTTGATGAACGTCATGGGGTAGAAGAACACAAATATAATGAATCACTTCGTTCAGAAGTCTGAATGCACAAGCACTGTAGTTTTCATGTAATCATCAAATAAATTTTAGTTTCACATCTTACATAGTGAATTAAAGGAGTTTTATGGTCATAAATCCATTGTCGATGCCCCATTTCTGTTGTCTACCATTAGGTAAAGATAATGTTGTAACCTTCCATGTAATTTCAATGTCAATATAGTGACATTGGTGTACAAAATGCTTGCATTAGGAAGGGAGATCCGTGCCATGGATTCGAGCCAAGAGGCATATGCATTACAGCGCATCTAGTTACTGAGATGAAGATTTCTATAAATATATAACTAGATCAATGCCTCATCGAAATTCGTTTGTGTTCAAATTAGAGGGATTGTAAGAAGAAAGTGCTTGATGCAATACGAATTCAAAGTTGTTCAAACTTGTTTTATTTCTTTGATGAAGTCGCACGAGGTTGTTAAATATACGATCGCGAATAAATAAATAAGCGAAATAATAAACATAATCACATCGATGTTGAGATATTTGCAAAACTCCGAACCACAGATGCCTCCTGTGGGAAGCGAACGCGCCATTATCCATGCCGTGGCTAACGCATTCACCGCCATACCATACGGGTCCTTCATTTCGCTTCTCTCGGTTAGTTCTGCCGATCAACGCCATTATCAATAATTCCAACGACCGACTTTCTACTAACCTCGGCAGTGATTGAATAATTCTTTCTACTTCTGTTTATCAAACACGAGGTGTCGCCCGAAGCATAAGCCTAAGCCTAAACCTAAACCCAAACCTAAACCTAAGCCTAAGCCTAAGAGGCAGTGCTCAACTCCGCGTCGCCATTCAACATCAGGGAACATTTAGCCACAATGAGAAAGTTAATCTTTCGAAGGACTGTAGTACAATAGAGAGAATATTTGCATATTCTCGTCTTTATTACATGTGATCAATGAGCTCAACGAAAAGGGGAAAAAAGATCGGATTAGGAATAAATCGGAAGAAGATCCTGTTCATGAAAGACCCGTGGAGTCAAGGGGATCAGATCAGAATGCATGGTTCTCTGATTACGAAGAGCACCTCGTACGTTTCCTTTGGGCGATCAATGAACATGGAAACCGGCATGAAGGAGGAACTAAATAGAAGAAGGAGAGCAGCTTGGGCCACATTTGGGTCTTTCAAAGAAGCCACCATTCAACTGAAGAACCCGAAAGTCTGCTCTCATCTCTTTGATTCTACGGTCCACCTAGCGCTCTGTTATGGTGCTGAGACGTGGGTTAATACATCAACGCCAAGAATTCTTCGCATTACTCACAAAGCAATTGAGCGATGTCTTCTGAAACATAACCGGCACTCTCAGTACCCAGCCGGAATCTGAAGCTCTAACCTTCAAAATCTGTCAAATCTTCGGGATCAGGGGAATTTACATCGATAGCGAAACAAAGAAGGGCAGGTCTCATAATAAGAAGAACGGACGATAAATGGAGGACAAGAACTGTAGAGTGGACTCCAAGGGAATATAGGCGTCACCTGGTACGGCCACCTACACGTTGGGTGGACGCTTTCATTGCCAAAGTTAATCAGCTGTACACGCATCTAAAGTTATTTTACAGATCACGGTATGAGACTCGCAAGCGATACCATGCTCGAACAAAACCACCACCATGGACGATGACTGCGAGGGAATAAACGAATGGCAAATGTGCTGCTCTCTCCACAACTCATGAAGACGGACCGCCCAAGCATTCAAGTAAGTGAGTAAAAACTTATTGGAATCTGTGAACAAAAACCATCGCTAATTTCTAAAGCTTATCATATCTGTGGTCTGTATTCATGTATAATGCTTGGTTGCAAATGTCGAGTTAAATTTGAGGAAGAAAACAAGCTGCAATGAAGATAATTCTTGCATTTGCATGACTCCTCTGAATATCCATCAACTTCTTTCGACGTTACTACAGAACTTACCGTGAAAGTAGCTCGAATGTTTATTAAATATGCTTAGATGCTTACTTGCTTGGATAATTGAAGAGCTCGTGTTCATTGGTTGTGCAGATCCTAGCAAAAAATTCTGTTTTTATGGAGTTTCGCTGGTTTAGCCATTACGGTTTCTGGAGTCCAGAAGTCACCTAGCCAAAGTTTGTCCCAGCTCGTCACCACTACAGGCAGTTGCACTCCTGTGGATAAGAGAGAGATTTTCCACCATGTGATTAGTTTGGCATTAGGACGGTGCCAAACCGTGGTATCAGTTTGCCCCTAGCTGAACTTTCAGATGGAAATGCCGGACTCATTCTTAGCTTGGGAGGCCCTGCTGGGGGATGAATCCCTCCACTGTATATCCCAGCTCGACGGCCTGTAACACCTCTCATCCACGATAAACCGGTGAACCGTTGGAAGCTCTTTAGAGCAACACACTGTCAATATTTAGATATGCTTGTTGAATCCCATTAAAAATGTGTAGGCAAAAATCGACTAATATTTTATTGCTGTGAGATATTTTCAAATCCAAGAAATTCAGTAGTAGGTGTTTTCCTCCGAACTAGACATAGACATAACAATGAAAACAAAACACTAAAAACAATTATCTATCTCCGACTTCCTTGGTAACATGGCATTCAGTGAAGGTCTTAAATTGGTAACAATTTCTTCCACTACTTTGCGATCTGTGTAACTTCGCAATCAGATCAATTTTCCGCGAACTTTCTGATATTTTCGCATCTTCAAATTATTGACTAACAGATCCTCTTAATCTTGGATTAAGATGTTTCCAGATCGAAGCCAAAGTTTGTCCCAGCTCGTCACCACTACAGGCAGTTGCACTCATGTGGATAAGAGAGAGATTTTCCACTATGTGATTAGTTTGGCATCAGGCCGGTGCCAAACCGTGGTATCAGTTTGCTCCTAGCTGAACTTTCAGATGGAAATGCCGGACTCATTCTTAGCTTGGGAGGCCCTGCTGGGGGATGAATCCCTCCACTGTATATCCCAGCTCGACGGCCTGTAACACCTCTCATCCACGATAAACCGGTGAACCGTTGGAAGCTCTTTAGAGCAACACACTGTCAATATTTAGATATGCTTGTTGAATCCCATTAAAAATGTGTAGGCAAAAATCGACTAATATTTTATTGCTGTGAGATATTTTCAAATCCAAGAAATTCAGTAGTAGGTGTTTTCCTCCGAACTAGACATAGACATAACAATGAAAACAAAACACTAAAAACAATTATCTATCTCCGACTTCCTTGGTAACATGGCATTCAGTGAAGGTCTTAAATTGGTAACAATTTCTTCCACTACTTTGCGATCTGTGTAACTTCGCAATCAGATCAATTTTCCGCGCACTTTCTGATATTTTCGCATCTTTGGTTTATTGACTAACAGATCCTCTTAATCTTGGATTAAGATGTTTCCAGATCGATTTTTCACACACTTACCGATTAGTTGTTTGTCTTCTCGTATAGGTACGCCTTCCCTAGTCAGATTAATTAGAAACTTAACAAAGTCTGTTGTTCACTGCGTTCTAGTGAAACTTCATACAAATTGCCTACTGATTTATATGGGTTTTATCTCTGCTGTTCGATCACCCACCATACAACGTCGTCACGAAGCGGCTATAATCTATCGATCTATATCGAATATTGATCTACATCGATATTGAACCTCACCACGCCCCATTACTGTGGCGGCTATGCACTTTTATGGCCGATTCAGGTGAGAGCGTTGTGATTGACCAGATCAGCGATTGATTTTCATCGTACGTGATCTACCCCAGTCTGCGTCTCTATTTTCTGGCCAGTCCCTCGCTTACTCTCATCGGCCACCATGGTGGCAATGGTGGGCCGATGGGCGGAGCGGACAGCGCGGTGATCGATCGGACAGCCGAGAGACCGGCGATGTTTTGTTAGCATGAATCAGTGGCCGGAGACGAGAAGGTTAATCGCCAGGGAGGTAGAGTGTGGCGTGGAGTGAACGGAATCGGTCGGAGACACTGTTATAGAAAGCACGGTCAGAGATCGAGAGTGGCAAGTGGAAGATGAGTGGAAATGGTGGAACGAAGGCACACAAAACAGTAGTAGTGCGGAATCACTATGGGGAAGAGGCCTGTCAGAGTGGTAGAGAATCAGCGAAAGAGTAAAGACAACTGATGAACTGAAAACGCTTTGTTCAAGAGGTCTTGAAGTGGTAGTGTCATAGAGGTGATTTCACCTGTCCCAATATTAGTTATCACGATAAACATTGTATAAAACCCTTCCAGCATCTGAGTACCTCTGATAATGGTAAACACAATTTCCATTCTGTGATGTGACTATGAGACAGATTCCACGGCTCTATTTCTTAATGGGTAAGAATGGCAAAACACAGATAGACTGTGGTGCATGATTTCTTCATGCACGTGTTCACTTGCTCGCCTACCTACTTTCTGAAATTGCTTGTCCAGAACTAAATCTATAAATATGAAAAAATTTCACGAACCAAACGACAACGACGGGGCTTCTCCTGCCGTTTTAATGTTTCAAGGTTTTAGACAACGAATAGACCCAATCTTCTCTGGAAATGCCCAAAAGAGTTGCCCATGGGTGTGCTGATTACTCCACCGTGATGCTCATCGTGTCATCCATAGGCACATTCTCGATGGAAACAATGCTAATAATAGAAGAGTTCATAAGAAATGCGTGACACAAATCGCATTCCTCACTAGAACGAAAGCCACTAGGCAGCTCCTGCAGGCTTTGCCGGTGTTGTCTTGAGTCGCCTGGTGATTAACTGGTGACAAATTGTAAAAACACTGACAGCTGATATTCATCAGAGCTTCTATTTGAAACAGAAAGATATTACTATTATACATTGGCAGTAGGGTGGAAAGCTACCTACTCAACATTTTATTGATTGCTTTTAATATGGATATTCATGTTGTAAACGGATTGCGTCCTCCGACGAGGTTTCCTTGGCCACCTACATAAACCAGTACAGCACTCAGAAAGATCTGATCACTGGGTTAACCAAATGTTGAAGCTCAACATTTTCACTTACAATCCGGATGGTGAAATCGTTGAAATTATTGGATCTGTCACTCAAGCACACGCTGTCAAGAGATTCTCGAACATTACAAGTCATTTCCAACAGCAGTAATTCAATAAACAAACGAATGCTTAAATAATTGCTGCCGCAGATGATTCATGCTAATCGATCTGTTCTGACACTAAACATCCTGATCTGCTGTCGCCGTCATAACCATTGTTTCTTTCACGATAATATTTGTGGCAGATGACAATGCTCTCAGACGATTCTGCCTTGATTCTTAGGATGTGATAGCATGCTACAAGCAGGGAATAACACTGACATCGACACAAATCTATTTCAGGATGAATCGTTGACTTCTAAAGGAGCAAGAGTGGAACGATGAGGTTAATCGCTATTGATTCCATTAGATCGGGCATGAAGTGCACGTTGACTACAGTATACTGATCAATTCCTTTTGGGATACAACACAGTTATTTGTGTAGGCTGCCAGTGCGATATCTTCTTACACAATCTCAACAGTTCGAGGACCGAACCTCAGATTTCTTCCATGCTAAGGAAGCGATCAACCACTGAGTTATGCACCTATCAGACGTATTGAGAGTCCTTCTCTTTAATAGTAGTGCCTTATCTCTAACATATTTACAAAAGTAACAGATTTTGAAGCGATCTTATACTACATCGATATTTTTTACGCAAATGGTTGGTGAGATCGACTCAATGACAACGAATCAATCAGCAGTGGACATGTGTAACATTGATCATTGTTGACATCATGTTTCTCTATGGCCGTACTGTTAACCGCTTTACAGTGTTTTCCGATTCATCATGGTAATAACCATATGGATCGATCGCAGAAATGTATTCAAATCTGGAAGACACATGAAACGCAGTTGTTCGAGATAACCTGAAATGCAAACCAGCTCGTTGCCAGGCCTTTCATCTCTCTGGGGATGAAAATTTAGTGCATGACTTGAATGAGAGAACAAAAATATTGATTAAACACAATGGAATGTCCATAGCAGTCACCGTATAGGCTGTGTATGCAATCAGTCGCTCTTACCTTGATTAATAGATTCGAATTCATTGCGCATCCTATAAGCATAGATAGACTCCAAACCCTTAATAACTTATAATTTTGCTAAAGCATATGCTATAGAAAAGAGCGCGTGTGGCGCAGTGGTTGGTGGCGCTACACACATGGATTCGATCGCGCGTCCATGGCCTATAAAGCCTTCCATCCCTCCGAGGTCGGCAAATTGACACCAGACTTGCCTGGGAAGACTGCAGCACTACTTCGATACATCGACATCCTACTGCGAGTTATTGTGGAGACCTAATTTGCATTCCATCACCTCCAACGATGCTCGATGAAATCGATTGTATAGCTCATCCCTCAGGGATTGATCAACGCCAAGAGTTTTATCCTTTCCCCTTTTATGCTTTAGAACGACCAGCATGCAATTATGACGAAGGCATGCTGGACCTCTTAATTGGCTGAACCACGTCTTCACACCTAGTTAACTGTGTATTTACTTACTCAATGATATACTTACTTCGGCGCCATGTTCTAACATGTGATATTCTCAATACCATTCTCCTGTACTTCTTCGTCTCCAGAGCCGCATTCGATAAAGTGGTTCGGGCTTAATTCTGCTTTAAAGATATGTTGTCGGTTTTGGAATGATAGCCGTGCTAAAAGGTTCCTAGTGGTCTTCATCACAACTTCAGGTTATACAACAAAGCTCTTCTAGAACAGCAGCGATTTTTTCGACTGGTAAACTTACCCGACCGGAATCGTTATGCTCGACTAAGTGTACGTCATTGAAAATTTACGATCCACCGTCTCATCACCAATCGCATCATGATACCGTAATAATTGGACGTAAAATCTTCCGGTTCAGAAAGAATCACGTGAGTTCGTAACATGGTGTTCTAACTTTACAGACAAAACGTGTGATATTGGCATGATACAATCCTTTACGCAGCTGTTCTGGAATTGTCGCAGGCATATCACTTTGAAAATTTATTCGTGAAGTTCTGTGAAGTCTTAACGTGGCAATATGCCAGTTGCCATCTTTTGTCAGTTGTCATATGTACGTCAATGGTTCACTGGATGGTTCAAGCGAGCAGAGATTGTTCCACATCTTCGGCTGTCGAGTGACGGAGCTGCTCAGAATGTTGTGCTCGCTTGTGAAAATCGAAGCACAATAATAATTTTTGCTGCTATTACTTTGTATCCTGAATCCATTTTAATGTTTCTTACAACGAGACACCAACAATTCTACCGCCTTTCTCTCTAGAACTTTCCTAGACCATACATTATTCCTTAATATGCACTACTTTTAAGGAATGCTTATGGACGACTTCACCGTTTTCGAAAATCCATCTTTCATCTGTAGTTTTTTTTCCGGAAGGGTGTTCAGAAGGAAAATTGTCAACGTAATTTCTATGGTTACCGCTGCACTCAAAACTCCTCTTAGTACTGTGAAAAGGCCAAAGCTGTCGAAAAATCATTCAACGTCTAGTTCAAACATCTAATTTTGTCACACCACCTACTTCTGTTTTATCAGTCGGTTCCAAAATTGACAACGAACCGTCTTCGAAATAAATTAGGCTAAAAAGTGTTGTTGTCCCTGTTTGAACGACATTTAGTGGGACAGTGAATCATTGACCCCTTACCATGGCATTAGAGTTGAAGTTTGCACTGATAAATTCCACCCATTTTAGTGAGTTATAAAACTTCTAAGAAGCTACTACAAAAATTACTAAACCTGCACCGCCATTGTGAGAGTCGAAAGGTACTCAGTGAGGCGACGTCTTTCCGAGGAGGTTCCCAAACAGCTTATATAATATTGACCCCAAATCCTCTGCAGATCGTGGCAAATTGAAGAATTCAATAAACACGGTTATCGATTAGATACTCGCACCACTCGCGTAGAATCATTTATTTTCCATCCTTTTTTGTTGCCCTTCCTGATTCCTACTATAGTTTTTTATTCAGCTCTTAAGTGGACCGTGACATTTTATTGTCTTCGTTAAGTTACATGAATAAATTTGTTGATAGAATTGCGTTAGACTACATAGAGATGAAGACGCTACATCGCCAAGAGGATCGGCTGTGAACAATCGACTCAGATCCTTGGCCTTATGGAAAATGCCGGCGTCGAGATTTTAGCCGAGTAAAAGTTGCCTCGTGTTAGCAGAGAAATCGAAAGAAAGAAATTAATGTTTGACTATGTTCTCAACTCCTATTTATCACAGCAGGGCGAAAAAGGAAAACTATTTGTGGTATAAAATGTATTGTTCCACTTCATTTTCCATCCTTTTTTGTTGCCCTTCCTGATTCCTACTATAGTTTTTTATTCAGCTCTTAAGTGGACCGTGACATTTTATTGTCTTCGTTAAGTTACATGAATAAATTTGTTGATAGAATTGCGTTAGACTACATAGAGATGAAGACGCTACATCGCCAAGAGGATCGGCTGTGAACAATCGACTCAGATCCTTGGCCTTATGGAAAATGCCGGCGTCGAGATTTTAGCCGAGTAAAAGTTGCCTCGTGTTAGCAGAGAAATCGAAAGAAAGAAATTAATGTTTGACTATGTTCTCAACTCCTATTTATCACAGCAGGGCGAAAAAGGAAAACTATTTGTGGTATAAAATATATTGTTTCACTTGTGTCAAAATTACGCAGAATAAAATAGTAGTAAAATCGTAGACTTTTTTAAACATAAACTTTTTCTAATCAAATGTTGGTTGTCTAAAAAAATGCATGACTATTGCATGACTATCTGCACGAATCAAAAATAACTCCAGGGAAGTTACACATAAACGTTCTTGTGACCCTATAGAGGAAGAGGCGAAGTATTTAGTATGAAAATCGTGCTAAAAAAGCAGATGCCGAAGTAAACTGGAAAAACGTCTCATTCCATGCCAATTTATACTGATCGGAAAGCATTAGTAACTGAAATTGAAACAGCGGTCTTACCAAAGTTCATCTACGAAAGTGAACATCACCGAACGGTTCGGCGGGCAACGAGCCAAGTTCGACTCGTCATTGTGTGAACACAACAGATTGAACAACCACTAGGGTGCTTTCTATCCCATCAATAGACAGTCGTGATTTATGACATAGGATGAACGATAAGGAATTCAGCGTTAATTGATCCATGAGTGGTGGCTCATGCATTTATCTCCATTCGCATTGGAGACTTCGTGCATAACTGTCGTATACAATACAAATACAATTTGGCGACTTGTGGTGGCATACCAGTGTACCAAGTCAGTGGCGTTATCCTCCTAGGTGAGTCTGGTGTCAATTTGCTGAATCCACAGAAATCGAAGGCAAGGTGAACCTGGGTTTTTTCGAGGTCAAACCAATGACAAACCTATTGAACAACCACTAGGGTGCTTTCTATCCCATCAATAGACAGTCGTGATTTATGACATAGGATGAACGATAAGGAATTCAGCGTTAATTGATCCATGAGTGGTGGCTCATGCATTTATCTCCATTCGCATTGGAGACTTCGTGCATAACTGTCGTATACAATACAAATACAATTTGGCGACTTGTGGTGGCATACCAGTGTACCAAGTCAGTGGCGTTATCCTCCTAGGTGAGTCTGGTGTCAATTTGCTGAATCCACAGAAATCGAAGGCAAGATGAACCTGGGTTGCGAGGTCAAACCAATGACAAACCCAGTGTACATTGCAGAGCACCCCTATCAGTTCGCCATATGTCGGCTGATTTTTTGATGGCGGAAATAGTTTATGAGTTGAGGACACGGCAGCCTCACACAAAATACTTTTCTCTATCTTTTTGAGCTATTACGCAAGCACGAGGTTTGTGTAACTTTACTCGGCTATCGTTTAGAGGCTTTCGAACTCGTCAGGACCACATGGATTCGAATCGACTTCACGAGTTCACAACCCCATGCCGAATTGACTTTAGTCCGATAGTTGGAAACACCGGTCGAGTGAAGTATGCCCATTATGTGGTGCTCTTTTCAGGAAATCCATTTTTGTCTACTGCGCAATATTGTGGTTGGCTGAGCTGTTTTCATGGTGGCATTGAATCTGGTAGAATTTGGTGTTATGCATAAAGTGACATGTAGAGTCAAACTTTTCCCCATCACTCTAATGACATATATGTATATTCTTCTAATTTTTTGTTATACCAATTTCTTTCAGTAAACGATATTCAGTGAGAAGTAGCACCATGTCCTACTGGCCGAAATCCTACTTCACCAGTTGCTCCAGTGCTTAACATATGAAACTCGACCGAAGAGAAACGATCTTAAGGAAATCAGAGCTTTTCCTTGACAGAATAAGATAGAGCGTTCTTTCTTAGCAACGGTCTTTGGATTTTAACGATTTCCATTGCACATTGCTAATTTCGCTGTGAGCTAGGAACGTTTGTTTAAAGGTGAAACACCGAATTATTTTCGCTCATGTAAAAACTGAAATCAATTAATGTGAGTCGATATAGAGTTGAAAGCAGGAGAACATTAGTACACCATGTTATAATCGCGAACGTTTTAAGCAGCCTTTTGCTTTGTATCCTGAGGATCCCCTAAACCTGCAGATTATCATTAGAAACACCGAACGGTCAATTATTCCGATTCACTTCGTCTGTAGAAATGACCCATCACGTAATACACATACACACATAGATCCG
>MQTX01000166.1:59417-89912 GCA_009735665.1 Angiostrongylus cantonensis | reverse complement strand
TATATATATATATATGAACACTCGCGTAGGTACACGCGTGCACACCTCAACACACACTTCCACTGCTTTTTCAAAGCGACTATCATTTAACCTAGTCATTAATAGTCAATACCTTCCTGGATTACTAAGCGTGGTTGGTAGAGAGATTTACTGGGGATTTAGCAAACATGTCTACGCATAGGATTCGGAAAGCATCTATCTTTCACAAAATAGGGGAACAAATGCCTTTTTAGCACAAATTCGACCTGTTATTCGCCTTTAATTGAGATTTACGTGCGTTTCGTGAAACCAAACTGTTGAAAGTGTGACTTTATGGCAAAATATCGAATTGAAGAATGAAATAACTAAAGTGCAGGTGCTCAAGAAATCAAAGGCCATTTTGTCGTTGTCTCAATGATATTCTTTTCCGTACCCGACTCGAGAGAATTTTGATGGAAGTGGTGGAAAAACTGACATTGAATCACTACGATCAACAACTAGGCATCTTGGTGCGGGTTGAAGAAGATCATCAACAGTGCATTTTTATTTGGTTCCCCTAAAATTCTCAGCGTAGCAGTCGTTTTCTTCTTTTCTGGTGATCGATGTGATTGCGATAAAAGGATTTCTTTGAGCTGCTGAATCAACACGGAAGTGACGCACCACATTCACCCACTCTCTCTCTCTCTCTCTTATTCCTTCTTCTCTCTTTCTCTCTTACCACTTCTCCTTCTTTCTTTCCTACCTTCCTTGCTTCCTTCCCTCTTTCTTTCTTTCCTTCAAACCAAACTGTTGAAAGTGTGACTTTATGGCAAAATATCGAATTGAAGAATGAAATAACTAAAGTGCAGGTGCTCAAGAAATCAAAGGCCATTTTGTCGTTGTCTCAATGATATTCTTTTCCGTACCCGACTCGAGAGAATTTTGATGGAAGTGGTGGAAAAACTGACATTGAATCACTACGATCAACAACTAGGCATCTTGGTGCGGGTTGAAGAAGATCATCAACAGTGCATTTTTATTTGGTTCCCCTAAAATTCTCAGCGTAGCAGTCGTTTTCTTCTTTTCTGGTGATCGATGTGATTGCGATAAAAGGATTTCTTTGAGCTGCTGAATCAACACGGAAGTGACGCACCACATTCACCCACTCTCTCTCTCTCTCTCTTATTCCTTCTTCTCTCTTTCTCTCTTACCACTTCTCCTTCTTTCTTTCCTACCTTCCTTGCTTCCTTCCCTCTTTCTTTCTTTCCTTCCTTCTTTTTTTTTCTTTTCTTGTTGCTAGACACTGAAGAAACGAGTAGAAATAAAGAAAAACACGTAGCGATTGACTGCAGATTTTATAGAGACGGCAACTATGCAGAATAACGAAGGACAAAAGGTCCTCTAGTGGGAAAAATGAACAAGAACGAAATAAAAGTAGAAGAAATGCAGGTAATGATTAACCAAAGTTCGACAGTTGTGCGCCCAATAAACCATGAAAAAAAAAGGACGGAATAAATCGCAGAATAGTCTGAAAAGCTCAATAAAATCTTAGTGCTTCGAAGCAGTTGCCTTAGAAAAAAGCTTATTTTTCTGTTTATCGATGAAGACTGAAGTCTTTACATTCATTCGCTCTATTTCTATCCTAACAATCATGTTTTTTTTTTTTGAAATGCCACCAACTGTTTACACTGTAAGTCAATGCCGTTCGTTCTATATCTAAACACACCCCAAACGTTGTTGGTGCGAAATTGTGCTTAACCCTCTGTTTGCGAGTTTACCCCACATGCCGTTACTTTCTTCCCAATTCCTACCCATTTTTTCCCATACTTATTCCGAAGTCATCAGCTTTGATGGTTCGACCGGATGTTTGTGTTGTCGGTCGGTTTTAGATTCCATCAATTAAAATGTTTAAGCGGCAAAGTTTTCGCTCTTGCTTTCTTTGACCCGTTATTTCTTTAAAAATCTCATTTTTATTTTTTCTTTGGTAAATTTTTTTCCAAGAACACTAAGACACTAAGAGTGCACTAAGATTGTCATGTATATTTTGCCATAATGAAAAAACTAGTGATTTAGTTCTGATTACTATTTCGCCTTCAAGTTTTTATTGTAGGTACGATTTATCCAAAAGGCTTGTCCGGCGTCACCATGTTCGAAACAGACCACCATCATGGATGACGGTTGCGGGAGGGAGAAACGAATGGAAATTGTGAGAGACCCCACACAACCACTAAAAGCTTACTAGCCAGGTAATCAAGTGGGTAAACAGGTAAACATGAAGCTGATTTGAATAAATAGCCAGATTATGGTAGACATGAACCGTCATGAGAATTAAACGGTCTCCTATCCCACGTCAGTCGTCTAATTGGTGCCCAGGTAGGCAGACTTTTTGTGAACATCGAGGTCATCGTTGTTCTGCGTCCCGTCATCTCGTGTACTCCCTAGTGGGCCGTCTGCAGTGCTCAACCTACAGTATCTGTGAATTCCCGCATCTCTTCGATTGTCATTATCAACTACGACTTTCTACCAGAGAGCTACTTCACAGCTGTTTTGATTTTCAGCATTATTAACTGACCCCTGGATCTATTAACACCATCCATTTTAGAGGAGATAATAGAATTAGCTTTGTCACATTCATTGCTTCCCAAAGAATCCGAGAAAAGAAAACCTTGGAGGTTAGTTACACAACACTCACCACCTGTATTGTGAACCGCTTTCTTGAAACTTTTAAGACTTTTGTTCCGAAATGTGCTTAATAGAGAAGAATTCCGATTATTTTCACTGTTGGAATTACAGTTTGCTGGTGGTCATCGATTTGGTCTCATGCGGATCATACTAGTAGCACCTGACCGATGACAAAATTACACTTCTTTCTCATTATTTTCCTTTTTATTGTCTAGTTTTGCTTGAAAATTTGATTGGTGCTATCGTCAGTCGTTAAACGTATGCGTACTGCTCTCTGATCTCTGCTCGTTCTTTGGAAAAACTGGTCATTATAGATGCTTCATTTTCTTTTTCAGTAATCGCGTGGATGTTATGCAGCATACGTTTACTTTCGTAAAAGAACGCATACAATACATCAATGCAATCCCGTCGGTGAAAGGCAGATGAAGAACAGTGGGCTTTTTCGAGAAGCTACTGTTCGCGTAACTATCGTTCAGAGCTTCATCTTTCTGTTTGTTTTCTTGAAGGGTTAGACCTAGTAAGTTACGTATCAGTGCACCGTTCCAGGCTCTGGAGAGGACGATACTGCCGAAACGTCAGCTACAGCTGAGTTGTATGTGTTCCATGTGTATGGAAGTAGACGTTTGTTGAATAACAGCCTGGCATTTGCTTGAAAGGAAAACGAAATGTTTATAATCTAATGCGGTAGTTAGTAGAAAGTCGACCTTGGAAACAATCCCGTCGTTTTTACTGGTAGCCTTTTCTTCCACATGAATCAATCTTCGCTGTGGTATAACTTCCTATAGTATTCCTACACATCACATTTATTTATTACCGTTTTTTACAGGAATTTGTGGGCCAAAATGGGATTATGCTAGGACAGTGGACGTCCACTTACTGAACTCCGTGCTAGAGGATACTGTTCTCCTACTCACCTGGGCATTCTGATGTTAAAGTTATCAGAGTCTTAGTGTCTTATTTTTAACTGGTAAATGTTGAAAACTTATCGAGTTTTGCGAACTTACAATAATTTACAGCGATAGAGCTGCTGAAGAACTCCATTTACTACTAAAAGGCCTGTTATTAGCACATGCCCGTCTCCTGTTGCAGATATCCTTGTTGACGGATTGTAAGCACCAAAAAAAAAAGAATCAAGGGAAAACGCTTTGAATGAGTGCATTGGTCAAAGGAATCTTGTAGGCATCTTTGTTAAAGGAAATCGAAAGCGGTAGTCAATACATTTATTTTTCTTTCATAAGCCTTCACCATCCCACAAGAATACATTATCAGAGATAGAGATATTAATCTGACAAGTTTTGGATGCATTCAATACTACCGTCGCTAATATTACAAGCAACTTTATGAATTACTCGCTTCATACATACAGCAGTGGCACATATAGCGCAGTGGCTTGCGATGCACTGTACTATACACGTAGTCCTTGGTTCGACCCCTTGCCTCAAACCGAAGATTTCTCCCTTATCACCTCGGTCGCTGCGGATTTAGGTCACCTTTTCTCGAGACATAAAAACAATGACTCGATTGATCGGTCGACTCTGGCGACTCATTTTACAGGCTAAATATGCATTCAAACACCTTTGCTGGTTTGGTGAAGTAGAATGTCTCGAAGGATTCCTAAAGAAGTCGTGAACGCCGAAACCTTCATTTTTTACACGTAACAAAATCTCTACGACTTTCCAGGATTTGGAGAGATTTTCATTTTAAAATTCCGCTTGAAGACAGTGCGATTGTTCCAAAGGGAGCAAGGACCACCTGTCAAACAGAATTAGCTCATTTGGCACGATTCCATTGATTTGAATACGACAGAGGATAAAAACTTCTTCCAAAAAAAAAAAATGGTGCGATGTAATGTGAGAAGAAGAAATAAGTGGCGTCTGATAAAAGCTGAGTGACTGTCTTAAGTCATACTGAAAGGAGATGAACAGCACAGTTTACAAACCTCTTTAAAAAATTTCTGATCTTATAATTAATCATTGGGTGAATGAGTGCACAGTGTCTGTCATTTATCACAGGTGTTCTTCAACTAAATAAAATTCTGTGAGGACACATCTCCCAATCGCCAATATGATGGAAAATTGAATTGGCTAATAAAACCACTAGATGAAAGTCAGATCCGACAATTGAATGCCATAAAATTTAACAAAAATCCGTTAATTGCTCTGAAATTGAAATCCGAGTAGAGCTATTTTTGCTTGTAATGAAAACAGTAATTTCGCCTTTGCGACCATATAGAGCAGTGCATAGATCTTGCATCTAAAAGGCTTTAATATTTAAACAGAATTTATGCTTATAATCCAAAATATTTCATTCAATAATTAATATGAATTACATTGAGTTCATTTCCTTAGATAAGAAATCATAGCGTCGGCAATTGGCTGGGAAAACACTTCCTCTGATCACTTTAGCATGAAGAACATTAAAAACGAAAATCACCTATGAATGAGCCACACCTTGCCTTCTATCACAATATTTCTGCAACATTCTGAACAACCCCTTCGGCTTTTTTCAGTGTGAATCCTCTTATTCCGACGCTGAAGAGAACTGCTCGGAACACACTGTTGACCTCTTCCGAAATACTGCATTCATTGTTCACTTACTAATCTACTCAAGAGTCTCCTTAAAATTACTGAGTATATTTCTCATTATGAGACTTTAAATGAATAACGATATCTGTCTACTCCGCTTTCACTTCTTTTGAGGAGTCACTTTGAAGTACAAGCAAGTTCTTGCGGACCGACTCTTTATTAACAAATCGGATTTGGTAAATATCATAATACGAACATTAGCGTTAAAAAAGTAAGGCTTGTTTTTACGTTCGGGATGGCTTCTTTCTGAGGTGTCAAGTGCAATGCATATGGGAAAACAGCAATTTAATTCGGAGGATCTGGATGATAAAGTCCAACTCCTTAGCTTCGATTTTTTTTCGATTCTTTGAGATGGCTTACACACTGCACGGAAAGAGTAACCTCGAGCGCAAAACCTGCCAGGAACTCCAATTTTACTAATGTAGCAGCATGTTAGGGCGCGTGTGGCGCAGTGGTTGGAGGCGCCACTGCGGCGCGCACGTGAAAATGCGCCCATGGCCCACCAAGCCTTCCATCCCTCCGGGGTCGGCAAATTGGTACCAGACTTGTCTGGGAGGATAGCAGCACTGGCTCGATACATCGGCCGGCCACCGCGAGTCATTGTAAAGGCCAGATATGCATTCAATCACCTCCAACGATGCTTAATGAAGTCGAATGCATGGCGCATCCCTCAGGGATTGATCAACGCCGAGAGCTTTTAGCTTTTATCAGCATGTTTGTGGAAGAATTTTTTGAATGCTTGGTTTTGGTTCGAAAGAGCTTCCAAACATGCTTGGAAGGAAACGCCTGTCACCTGCATCACCTGTGCTCCCGTTGATCGTCGAGTGACTCGAGCGGACGCCTGTAAATATTCCATGTTTCCCTGTCGCGTGTAACAGTAGTTCAGTGGGTCCTACTCGCTGTAGGAACTCGTCGAGCATTATATCCTTTTGTTAGGCTCTTCGTGAAGAACTCTCACCATCGGGTCGGTGGTCTTCCTGCAATACGTTCGCCATCTCGAAGAATCCCGTCAATTAATGGCTCTTGTTCATCGGTTGTCATTTATACGCATTACGTATCTGGTCCACCTTATCTTCGACTGTTTGGCGTACAGAACGGCACTTTTGATTTTCGATCATTGACACAGATCAGAGCTTCGAATCCCATCCCTTACTGGCGTTAAACGGGATACTCCCAGCACCGTCCTTTCAACTGCGCGTTCGAAAACGCTGAGTGACTTCTCATGCTGCTTACGCAGAAACCAGGTTTCTCACACATATGTTAGAACAGGAAGAGCCGTTGAGTAGAAAGTAAGCGCACGGACTCGGATGTTCTTTGTTCTCTTCACTACATCCTCGATTCTCTTAAAAGCTCCCTAAGTCGCTCGTTTCCTTCTGCTCAGCTCTAGAGCTAAGTCGTTTATCATATTGATTTCCTGACCTAGATAGACATAACTGTAGCATTCGGAGGTATTGGTTTCGTCGGCGTGAATGGGGCAAACGAAACCAATCCGTTCTTTATGAACATCGTTTGAGATTTAGTCGAAGACCAATCTTTCCACACGCTTTATCAAAGTCCGCAACCATACGTTTCGCTTGGCTAATGTCTGGTGTTACAAGGACGATGTCATCAGCATAGCGAAGATGTCGACCATCGATTTTCACTCCCATCTTGTTCCATTCCAATGCTTGCATAACGTTCTCGAGGGTGGCGGTGAATAGTTTTAGCGAGATTTTATCGCCTGGCCTAACTCCTCTTTTGACCTCAACGTTAATATCGTTGTAGAATGGTGATCTCTTGGTTGTGAAATTTTTGTACAGCTCACGAAGAGTCTTTATGTACTGAGTAGGAGCTCCATGACTACCAAGGGCTTCCATGACTGCTTCTATCTCAATTGAATCAAAGGCCTTCTCTAAGTCGATGAAAGTGAGACGGAACGGTCTTTTGTACACTCGCGCTGCTTAAGTGAGCCTTGTTATCGTGTGAATGTGGTCCTTCGTACTAAATCCTTTTAGAAACCCTGCTTGCTCGCACGGCTGTTCTTCGTCCAGTGTTCTGTCTATCGTGTTTAGGATGACTCGAGCGGAAAGTTTGGAGACGGCGGACAGCAGGCAGATTGGGCGATAGTTGCCTATATCGTGTAGGTCACCCTTCTCGAACAATAGCACTGTCTTGCTGGTCTTCCACTAAGAAGGAAAGGTAACGTGTAAAGAGCCGAGCCAGTGTGTGTACGAGGAGTGGCGAAAGGTTCTTCAGATGTACTGATTTTATCCTCTCCGGACCTGGTGCTGTTTGATTTTTCACCGACAATATGGCATGTCGGATTTCGGAAGGAAGAACCGGTGGAACAGCATATCCATCCTCTTTTATTTCATAAGACGGGAGATGGACGTGGCTATCGAAGAGATCTGAGTAGTATTTGTGAACGATTTTCTCTATTGCTTTTTTCGACAGTGTAACTGCTTTGCCTGGGCGTCGGAGTGCAATCATCTTGGTCATGTAATTGGCGAAAGGTAACAGCCGGCTAATGAGTTGAATAAGTCCCAGTTTGTGGTGGTTCTGGGAATTCGGTTTTTGAATTTAGCGACTTTTTCTTCTTTCCGCGAGAAACAGCATCTAGCACGAAGGAGACGACGGTGGTCGGAACCCGTGTAGAATTTTGAGACATCAGCGACATCGGCTAGGCAAAACCTTCTATTAACTATGATGTGGTCTATTTTGTTATGGTACTCTCCATTGAGAGACTCCCACGTCCAACGTTGAGCGTGGGGCTTCTGGAATTACGAGTTATCATTGATGGTCTTGGTCGCCATGATGGACTCAGAGAGCCGCTCACCCTGTTCGTTCCATTCTAATCCGTGGGTCCCAATGTGATGTTCCTCAGACGATCTCCTTGGTCCGACCTTAGCATTGAAATCTCCAATGATGACCTTGAAGAATGTATGGTCTTCTCTGTAGAACCTCTCCAAGTCCATGTAGAACGCTTCGACTTCTTCTTCATCATAGTTTGATGTTGGCGCGTAAACGACGAAGATTGTCAAAGCCTGTATTGATCCACATCTTTTTAATCGTAAACGTTCGATTCGGGTTGTAAGCTGTTCGAATGAATCGATGTATGAATCGATGAATCGACAAACTCTTGTTGACGAGAACCCCGACACCGTTCGAATGAATCGATGTTCATGGACAAACTCTTGTTGACGAGAACACCGACGCCCCCGACTTTTCCACTGTCGCATGTTTCGAGAAACAGTTCTTCTTCGGTGTCATAAACGGCGTTGAATGGGTGGCGTCGTTTCTCGTGATCCAGGCAGCTTTTATTGGCCCTGAAATTTTAGCAGCCTCTCCGTACTCGTCCTACCTAACGTTGCGAAATTGGGGGCTTTTTCGGGGTCAGGGGAATAAGGTCCGTTTTTCTTTCTGTGTTTCAGTCGTTAACTCATTGAAAATGCGACCAGCAGACATCCAGCCACCAGTGTTGGGCGTGAGGTAAACATCAGATACTCGTAATCAGTGTTAAGGTCTTGTTGCTTGTTTACTTGATTGATATCATGGTGTTTCGTCGATGATGATCATCAAATGCTCTCGTCGCCGTCCTCTCTTCGGGTCGGACACTACGCCACAACCACCTCATAAGAGTTGCGACGTAGTGTCCTCGAAACACAACTATTTTCTATGGTTTGGTTAATTTTTTAAACCTTCATCCAGTATTCAGAGGCGTTTACTTTTTACATTGTTGTAAATTTTTACAAGGGGACGTGATGAAGAACACGAAAGAACTATCAACGCTTAAAAACACCAGACAAGCCGAGGTGACGACGACAAGCTGCTGTAAATGTTAAAAACCAAAGGCGAAATAATCAACTAAAAGCTAAGCGGTTAGTACATAAGCAGATAGAAAATGTCAGAATAGCGTCTGCATAGCATCCAGAATACTACCCAACTAACGAGTAGCGCAAAACAAATGGACGTTAACGAGCCGTTCCACATTTTGATAAATTGGAATGCTTTCGGTGCAAATAGAATCATATCGGAGAAAAGTGACAGGCAGTGTTTACTTCTGTGTATGGTTGACTTAATATATTTGAACAATGAGCGCTATATGTGAGCGTGTAAAACATCTGAGGACAATTGAAACTATAAGTTTCGCGATCTAATGTAGTGGAAGCAACCCTGTCGAGAACGTGACAACATTAATCATCATGTGCTTCCTTCCTCGGATCTCCCTCACATGAGGGATCTCGAGCTGGTTAGTAGCGAGGCAACGTGGCGCGTCCCCAGGTGGCGGAAACGGAGCTGATCACGAACCAAAATCGACCTTTGCTTCCCTGAGACGCACGTAGATCCAGGGAATGGACTCCCTGTTTCTGCTGCATCGATTTGGCACATACTTTCTGTATTTGCTAGGCGTATTCATGCCTGCGTGTGTGAGTGCGCTCTTTGCTTTATGCGGATTGTATTCTACGGGTCAATTCGGCCAAAGGCATGTGATCAAGTGACAGGAAAGTATACGAGAGGCGGTTAGAAGTCGCCTCCAACAAATAAGCTCCATGTCCACTCTAAGAGAGCCCTGCAAGCTACCCGTGAGTATACCTTGCTCCCACGTTCAGATTTCAGCAAGCTATACGTGGGTATCAAAATGCTAAACACAGAAAGAAAAACGGACCTTATTCCCTGACCCCGAAAAAGCCCCCAATTTCGCAACGTTAGGTAGGACGAGTATATATATATATATATATGCCTATTCGCTAGCTTACTTCGACATTGTACGGAATCGTGCACGTATTCCGTTCGTTTCTTTCCCTTGTATTTGCTGTGTATGTTGGCCGTCCGATTTGAGCATGGTAGTAGATGCGAATCTGATGTTGCGGACTGCAGAGCAACTGATGTTGCGAGTACAACTCGTTGACTTTAGTGACGAACGCGTTCTTCCAATGTGTAGATGATCATCTTCGGGGACAACTGCCTTCCTTTATAGTCCATTATGCTGTTCTTTTCGTCCATCTTCTGTCGGTAGCTCTCTTTATATAACCACCCAATATATATTTCGTAATCGGTGTATATTATCCTAGATCTTGACTCGAAATCAAAATAGGTCTCGAAGCTCGAAGCCTCCCATTGCAGCCACATGTTGTATGTGCTCGCTATGTTTCAGAAGACATCGCTGAAGCGATCTGTGAGCAGCGCGCAGGATTTTTTTGAAGAGTGAAATGTCGGCCCACGTCTCTGCTGTCCAAAAGAGCAGCGGGAGTATTGGTAAAGTAGAAAAGTTAACGGGGAGTTTTGCACCCACTAGCTGGTAGGTGGCTTCTTTGAGAGACGTGAATGCTGCCCATGCCGCTCTCCTTCTGTCTAATTCCTCCTACATGTTGTTTTCCGTATTTATTGATCTCCAAGGTAGATGGCTACTCTAATCAGAGAGCGAACCAGTAATATTTGTTCATTTCGCACCGTGGATTCTTCATTAACTTGCTCTTTCTCCGATTCATGCTTTGCGATCTTTTTTCTCGCTTTGTTGAGCTTATTGGTCATCTTCTCTGCTTCGCTGGTACTTCTTGATGCCATTGTCGTCGGCGAAAGGAAGGTTTGATAGGAATTTTCCATCAAAACGCTTGCACTTCTCGTCAATATCCAGTGCCTTCATTATCCGCAGCAGTGTGGCAGCAAACAGGCTTGGCAATAAGCCCAGTCGAAACCCGTTTTCCCTCGGTTGTGGTGAGTGGTCGAAAGAAAAAGCTGTATAAGCATGCTGCATTTCAATGTATATATACATATATATATATATATACAATATTTTGTTAATATTCGCTCTATTGATATTATTTAATCCATATTTTTCTGTTGTTATCCTATTTCATTTATTCTTATTTTTATTTTTGTTCATATTTCTGCTCTATTTTGTCTTTTTGTTTTGTTTAATTATATATATAAAGTGATATGAAACGTATGGAATTCACATTATCTCATTATTTCATATTTCGCAAGTATGTGTAAAGTTATACGAACCCCATAGAATACATTAACAGAATGTAGCTATTCAACTCGTGATGCACAGTTCTGAACTTCGCAGCACATAGTAGTAATTCCCAATCACTTAACGACCTGGCATTGTGATGGTGCTGTAAGTGGGTCTACGATGTTTTGGACAGTCCCGCCTTCGATCGGGCTACCTAAACTGAGAACTACTAGTGAAAATAAGTCTGAGGACGCTGGTCTTTTGGAAGGAACCTAGTCGCAAATAGGTAAGCATTTTTCAAATCTACATAGATTGCAATTACCTTTTGAAACCCCGAAACCTCTGTTGTGAAAACCTGGAAAAATTCCGAATCCTATCTTCTAGAATCCAATGAAACAAATAACTTGTCTAAGGAAAAACGAAATGGATCGAGTCGAAACGTTCATGTAAACCATTAGCCTCCATCGCCGAGTTGTATTTATTTTTGTTTGTCGGCGGACAGTGTTATCAGTTGTTCTATCTGTAAATATAAACAGAAACCAGTCGAGTAGAGATGAGAATAGCGAAAAGGAACTTTGATACAATGTTAAGTTAAAAACGAAGAGTGATCTAAGAAACTCAATAATATTCTTAGCCTAATGTCATTTTCATAAAATCTTTACGATGCGCATTCTTTTCCAATGAAGGCGTGGAGACGCTCGTCTATACGTCACCTAAGTTATTTGAATATCACGGAGATGTTAAGCTAGTCCTGATGTCCTCAAAAATTCATCTTGAAGGCGAGTGAACACTTTATCCACTCAGGATCCACTTGACACCATTGATCCTGTGATACTACGAAAGCAAACTTTCATCTTACTAAATATTGATTACAGGTTTTTACCCCTCTATTTGCACTCGTATCTAAAATTTTTGAAGAAATATTTGTCTTATAGTAAGTTCAGTAAGAGCCGCAGCACATTGAGCTCTTGACTTGGGCCACGGTCTCGAGAACAACATGACACAAACTGCAGTTGGCCACGCCCACATTTCACTGATCGTGAGAGTTCTTTAAATGACGCAGAGAGAAAGCGATCACTAGCGTGATCACTTGAGTAACTCGTTTTCTTCTTTTTCTTCTAATTTAAATTAACGCATCCCATTAACCAGATATCTATCTCCTCATCCTTAGTGAAACCGCTATGTTTGTCACTTGCGTGATAAAAAATTGTTTTGTTAAGAAATTATCTGCAGCGAATACTGTAGCCTCAACCACACGGATCCTGAGAAATGATTGAAACCTTAAACTTCAGGTGGGCTTCGAACCAACAATTACCCTTTCAGGGGCATGCGCGCTATCAATAACACCAACAGGGTTTCCTTGCTTTCGCTTTCATTAGGCCAGTATCATAACGGTTCCTTCAGCAAACACCCGTCAATAGTAATCATCTGCGGAGCAGAAATCGCCATTGAACCCAGTTCGCGTGAAGATGCAATCGAAATCACAACGTTTAACTGTTATTTGCTGCCTATTATTTTCCACTGCAGAGTGATTGCTGACAGCAACAACCGGTAGAGTAAAAAACTGGTTCAGAGAAAGGCAAAGCAAGGGCTCGATTGGTGTGGTGGATAGCACGACTTTACCTCCAAAGAGGGTAATCATGGGTTCGAATCCCTACTGAAGTTCCGAGTTTTGCTCATATCTCATCAACCTTGTAGTTGGATTTCACATAACACCGTGTCACGAATGGAGAGTACACAAAAGTTAAAGCCGTGACTTCACTTTTTTGAACTGACCTTCACATTACATGGAGTTTGAAAAGTTGTATTTACAACCTCGTGTAAGCTGAACAACCCAAAGAAATATACTGTAGTTCCAGCTTTTTTTATCAGTGAGGGATTCTCGACTACTCGCTCTAACAGCTTTGCCAGTAGGACAAGGCATCGATTAACCATAAAAAATTAAACGATGAAACTCTCACCGTTAAGCAATGCCACAGAGAAACCTTATGCATGCGACTTCAACGGACATCGTTTGAGCTGGCTGATGGCATATCTAGCCTACTCGCGGTGACCAACCGATGGATCGAATCAATAGTGCTAACCTTCAAGAAAACTGCTAGCAATGTGCCCAGCCAAGAGGGATGAACGAACCACCGAACATCTGTCTATTTCAAGGCACTTCTAACCGCATTTGATTTGCTACACACGTGCATTTGATTATTCATACCAACATCGAATTAAGGTCGGTTTACGAAAGTGCTCCTCACTTCGTTAGAGATTTTTATAATATTTCAGATACGGAACAAAACCACAAGGTGCCCAACACAGCTGGAAAGGTGTTAAAACTGATAAGAACATTGATCGCCTGCATTAACACGGCGATTAATGAAAATAAAATGTATTTTCCATAAGCAATTGTCAACCTAACGGCAGATTTCGACATCTTCAGAGCTTGGAAAGCTGATGTTTGCTGCAATTTAGTCAGCCAAATACAAGCTTAACCTTAATAGAAAACCATGATACCTGCATTCCAACTGGATTGGAAACAAATTAATAGTAAAGTGGTTCTTGAAAAGCACTTTGTGACGTGATTCTTTAATTTGTCTTCCCGCTACATATGGTAAACTTTGATTGATTAAGAGATCGTAGATATTTCTCCCTTACTGTTTTGTGCTGTGTACAATGTTTCTAATGAACGAGCAACTAGAGCAAGCACCAGTAAATTTCTTTCGTCTATGCCGAAAACCATGGGTAGTCGAGTGGTCCACCACATGCTTGGACGATGCGATTTGAGCCATTGCTTGGTTGTGATGGCTCTCTCCAATTGTGTTTTTTAGCGAGACTATAAACATAAGGTGTTAATGGTACTTTGTTTTGGAACAGGTTCTAGCTACTCTCCTAGATAGATAAGCGTTTGTAAGTCAATTACTCAGAGAAGCTCTAAGTACGAAGAAGCACACAACAATTGGTGACTAATTATCTCCGCAAAAAATTGTTCTTCGATGACGGCAATGCCACTGAGTGATGAAATAATGAAGTCAGCATAACCCAGAATGACGAAAAAACTCGAAAAAGAGAGGAATTGGGCTTCAGTAGAAAATAATTGTTATTCTCAACGTAGATAGCACATTAACGCGCTATGTAATATCTAAACGAGGTTTTTCAGCTGTTAAAACCAGTAGACAGGTTGAATTAGGCGTTCAGATGTTTTCATCGAAGCATATTTTTACTTGCTACAAATTACCGATACGGCAATTTTTTACAACGTAATAGCTTTCACAACAGCTTTCTGCCATCCGAATTTTCTCATAGGCAAATGGTCGTAGACTATTGGCAGCATATGTTTAAGGGCCAATCCTCTATTTGCTTATAACCTGCTTCCTCACTTTTAGACATGGCTCCACATTTATCCATCCACAGTTTCTAAACCACAAATCATTGCATTAGACATTTCTTCAAACTTCTTTATAGAATGTTGAGTAGCTTTTTAAGTTTTCATATCACTGAGCTAAACAGGAGTTGTTCATCGAGGAATTGTTAAGTCTCTTACGTCAGGATATCCCAGCAAGTTTATTGATCACCCGGATATATAAATTTATGAAAATTTTGGACACACTGTAACTTGCTAAAGCGGTTTTGTATGATAATACTGAAAATCCTCCAACCTTTTAACGCCCCATCGTGGTTGGGAGGTGTTACTTGGTGTTGGACGGTGATGTACAGTGAGAGATTCAACCCCTCGCAGGGTCTCCCAAGCTGAGGAGGAGTCCGGCGTTCCCATCCAGGAAGCCTAGCGAAGAGTAAACCAATATCAAGATCCACCATCGTCCTAGTATCAAAATCGCATGGTGGCAAATCTCCGTCTGATCCACAAGGGCTGCGACTGCTCTTGGTGGTGAAGACCTGAGGCAGACTTTGACTAGGCCGACCTCGGGATTACAGGGAACCACAATGGCTCAACCAGCAAATCTCCGAAAAATGAAGATTGTGCTGGGACCCACACAACCAGTCAGGACAGGTTATCAAGTAAGTATATTGAAAATAATCTGCCGTTTTTGAAACGATTTAGAATTACACGCATGACACTCCACCGATTTTTTTCTTTCACTTCTTGTTTTGCTTAATCCAAAAAATTGGATACAATTTCTATGCATCTATAGTATTAGTGATCGAAAAAAAAGGTGGAAATCGAACTACAACGATCGTAGTATTGATGAGCAGCATGAGCTGACGTTCGAATTATTCACCCGCTTTCGTCGATTCGAACTACTGATTTATTGATCCATGCAGCTAACAGAACTAATAGTCGATAAAGATAGAAAAGTTGAAGAACAAAACATTTTTATCGTTCTTGAGTTAACTGTAGTTCAAAAACTTCCTGTTACTTGTTAGATAGAGACGACGTAAAGTAAATATCATCATTGACATCGGAGTAAAAGAACAACTTAATTCTTATAGAAAAATACAGTATTTCCTTCAATTCCTTTTAAGGTGGTCAACCACTAGATTGGCGTTTGGCGCAGTGTTTGGCGGCGCTCTGCAATACACATGAGATCATTGATCCCCGCGCCCATGGCTCACCAAGCCTTCCATCGCTCTCTGGCGTGGGCACATTGGTACCAGACTCGTTTGAGAGGATAACAGCACTGGCTCGGTGCATCGGTAGGCCATCGCAAGTCATTGTAAGGGCCAGATATGCATTCAATAGCCTCCAACGATGCTTAATGAAATCGAAGGCATGACGCATCCCTCAGCGACTGATCTAGGCCGTGATATTTGTGCTTTATCCCTTTACCATCACATTGAGTTTGAAACAAATAAAGGGAAAACACATACATTTTGTTTTTGAGAGCTTTGAAGAGGACATAAGTAGAACAATGCCATCACATCGAGCTACACTGTTTAAAATAGGCAAAAGTTTATTTTATGCCAGAAAAGATTTCTTCATATAGAATGTTACTGTGAAGTGCTGCGGTATTGTAAATGCGATGTAATGTACTTGGAATATCCTTTTACTATAGAAATTAAATTTTGCTGAAGAGGTCGCAAAATAGTGCATCGATCGCAGATCGATCGTAAGGTCGAATGAACTCTCGTTGTTTACTTTCGAACAAAGGATGATCACCTTTCTACGGTGAAAAAGATTCATTTTGGTATAAAGGTGTTGATAAAAAAGTATTTACTCATTCCCAATGATTCTGAAAAGAGAATGAGGCACTTTAAGCAATAGGAACTTGTGCGCCTTGAATGCTGTGCCGACTTTATTCGTTACACTTTTAGCTCAGGTGTCTAGCAACGTGATTTCCTTCTAGGCACTTCCTATCTTTCCAACATTTTCGTTTCCCAATATTGATTTTAAAGGAGTAAAATAAGAGGATGGGAAAGTGAGTGAGAAAGTGAAAGAGCGGGAGGGAAAGAAACAGAGAGGGGGACAGAGAGGAAAGGATGACAGTAATTCCGAAAGAGGATTGATTGCCTTTCGAATAGAATTCTATTGTTTCTATGCTCATCGCAGCTGTTATTGTTCTTCATCACTTCATTGCGCCACCGTAGAATTCAGTGTTTTACAGTTCATACTGTATTTTAAAGAAAGTCCAGAAATTATGACTATATCATAATTAATGCCAGATCTCATTTGAAAACAGAAGAATATCTAATAACGACGAAAATCGGGAAGGGTTGCCTCGAATAGTTTCAGATGGATTACAACATTAATGATTCGACTTAATACAGATTTTTAAAAATCCCGCTTGGAAACAGGAATGATATAATTACTAGGTAATCTTGAAAATTTAGTTATAAATAAACTTTTTTAAAAGGTCTTGTCAACGAGAACCAACGAACAGCACAAAGAGCTAATCAGTGAGAAAACCACAAAAGTCGCTTAGTAAAAGATTTTTCACTCAAACATATAACAATTTCACTGTGTTTATGCAACTCCGTTGCCTGATAACATATAATAAAACTTTATCAAACCATTCAAATAAACAAGGAACAAGAAAAATAGTTGTAAAATGTTTTTTTCATTGTTCAAACTGTGACTATTGTTATTGTTAATCCTGAGTTGTTGTCAACGATCTCACTTCACTTTCATTGAAACCGTTACGCATCTAACATAGCACTACCTAGGCGAATGTCGAACACATCAAGCTCGTCAAGTGCTGCTCGCTTGCTAGTCAAAGTTGCTCATGACGGCCACTGCGGACCGACGGTGGGCAACGTGGCGACTCGATCGTAGCGGCCAGTTGCCACAACGCTATGAACCTAAAGTAATTGAGGCAAGAGTGAAGTAATTGTCAGGTTCATGATTTATTCGACATTGCAGCAAACCATTTAAAATTTACACCGTAACTAAACAAGTAATCTCTTTTAGTAAAATCTTACTATGTCGTCATATGCAACGCAAAACATGAAGTGACATTGATTTCAAAATGTGAGTAAATAATACAATGTTCGATAATGAGTGGCTCACTCATGCATCTGGTAGGTCCTTATAACCTTCAAAATAAGCCTGGTATAAGTTTGTCGATCTCGGAATGCTAGTGAGCTTAGCTTGTCTGAGACACGGGATCGAGCCGACGACCACCTGTGTATATCAAAACACCTCTAACCACTTTGTTATACGCGCCACGAAAAAAGCGAAATTTCACTAAAAACGAAAACGAATGAGCGAACCGACACAAAATGCAAGCCAATTATTGCATAAAATACCGATGTATTGTATTTTTAGCAATAAATACAAATTGTAACCTTATTTAGAAAAGTAATTTTTAATACTAGTAAAAAACCTTAACAAGATTTAAATGGGCGACGATGTGGTGAGATCGCTTTGATGCTAAGAAGAAACCCTGAAATTTAAATTGGCCAATAATTTCGATAGACATTGACTAGGAGACGATTGTTGTATTAACTTTTCTGTGTTAATTAAAAATGCGTTGCCTCATAATCATTCAGTTTTTTTCTCTTTCGTGACTCATACCGATATCTTCTATGTTTAGATACAAAAATCATCAAGGGGAGCCCATTCGAGGTATTTGAACAAATGATCCGGTAATTATAATTGTCCCCCTTAAAGAAAAGCATACAAAAAACCAAATCTTTCCAGAATATCATGTGGCCTTCATTAGGTTTTCCTGCTAATACTAAATGTTTCGCTCACATGGTTCACCGCCTCATTGTGGCAGGGAGGCGTTCCTGGGAATCGGACTGCGGTGTACAGCCATTCATCCACTTGCAGGGTATCTCAACCTGAGAAAGAGTTCGGCGTTATCATCAGGAAGCCTAGCTAACAGTAAACCAATGCCAGGATCCACCACCGTTCTGGTATCAAAGTCGCATGATGGCAAATCTCCTTCTGATCCACAATAGCTGCGACTGCCTGTCGTGGTGAAGTCCTGGCGCAGACTTTAGCCAGGCTGACCTCAGGATTCCAGCCAACCGCATTGGCTTAACCAGTAATAAGACGGTAGTTCGAAGAATATTTGAATAGTAGAACTTCAGATTATTTTTACGTAGACAGGCAATGTATCCCTGTGGTGTTTTTTGGGAATGTCATGGTGGTCACGTGCTCAAAGTAAAACAATGCAGTGAAAAGACAAAGGCTAAAGAGTACCACATAGCTTTTACAGATAGTGAGGTCACCTAGTATAAAGTTTATAGTAGTTGTTTCCGTTAAGCACTAATACCTTGAGTATTTGTGCAGAATCTATTTGTTGTGCAGATATCTTTAACAGTGAACTTATAACTAACATTTTCACTCATTTCTGTGAAATCAGATAGTTGATGCTTAAAACTCCATGTCAACAAAAACTTCCATGTCAAAAATGTTCACTGTTCCATAGATCTTTATCATAGATAGATTATAATATAAATAAATTTTATCATAAATAGTAATGTCGAATCGTACGAGATGGAGACCGTTCAGAAAATTAGGAAAAAAATTAGGATCGCTGACTCAATTCTTAGACCTTCGATTAATGACCTTTCCTTAAAACATTCACTTAACTGGTGGCAGATTGATACTTGTTACTTCGCCGTTAGGGACATCTACCCCAGGCTCGGAACTGCACATCAATACAAACATGATCCATGGTTCAATTCCGCGCTATGGGCGACCGAAACCCTCTGTCAGGGTGAGCAAATCGGCACCATTCTTGCCTTGGAGGGTGAATACACCGATGCGAGACACTGATGGGTCACCAAAGGTTATTGTATAGGCCAAATATAAATTCACTCACCTCTAACAGCTGAGGCATAGCGCACTCCTAGGCTCTTGTTTTCGCGGAACGCTTTACGCGTTACACAGACAGCAACTTCTCAATTGCGAGTAGGTTCGTGCAGGCTCTAACGAAATTCTTGCCATAGTAGCACTTTTGCGAGTGAGCACACTTTTTGTTTTGCTGGAATCCGCAACCAAGGACTTGTCTTGGTCCGTCTTCGAGTGGTGACGCGCGGCCTTAAACATTATGTCTCCCGTTATTATAGAATTGATTAAGGTCCGCACATTTAGTAGAAAAATAGTTCCTTTTGCAATGGTGGCGTTTCGAAGCATTAGCTTACCCTTAATCGCCTTTAGCAAATAAAATCATTAACTCATTCACGGCTTGGGTGGCGTCTACCCAGTTAGCAACAAATCATAAAAGCGTTCCAAGTGATCTGCGAAAAACGAGGCGAACCTGGTCGTATGCCCCACTGACTGACTCATCACACGCCACATCCATTTTAGCGATTTTCTACGAGCTGTCGTTGACGGCAATCAACTCTTAGAAGGGGTTGAAGTGACAGCACCACAACATTTCCTTTAAACTATTCCATCTACATACACGTTTCTAAAAACAGTGATTTTTGACATATAACTCTTTTTACTGCCTGTTACTTTTTCATGTTAGGGTAAGAGGAAAAAAAAGATAGAGCTGTCGACGTTGACCAATCCCTGATGCGTTCGGCTGTATCATGCATTCGACTTCATCAAACGTCGTTAGAGGTGATTGAATGCATATCTGGCCTTTCTAATAACTAGCAGTTGCCTACTGATGCTCCGATTCCTTGCTGCTATCCACCTAGTCAGGTCTGGAACCAATTTGCCGACCCTGGAGGGATGGAAGGCTTGGTGTGCCAGGAGACCTCGAATCGATCCCATGTGTACTGTAAGGCGCCTCTCACCACCGCTCTACCCTCGCCATATTTTTCATTATTATACTATATTTGTTTGTCCACATGGCCCATAAACGCGTCTACTGTTCGGATCCCAGCAATCTTTGCGCTCGATTCCTTCTCCTCGCTGTGTTGCTCGCAAAGGTCTTCGAACATTTTTCGTGTCGTTTCGGCTAATGCTTCACGAGATCGCCTTCTTAATGAATGCCATAGGAGCCGGTCGATTCGATTCTTCTTACAATCTTGGACATAGGCGAGCTGAGCAAAGGCGGTGCCTTGTGGATTATGGAGGAAAGCGTTGGGAATTGGGCCGTACCAAAACCATGCTTATTGATGGTCTGCCCACGGATTTCCCACATATGAGGGATCTCGAGCCGGTTAGTCGCGAGGCTACGTGGCGCGTCCCCAGGTGGCGGATAGGGGGTTAATCGCGGACCAAAAGCGACCTTTGCTTCCCTGAGACGCAAGTGGATCCAGGGGATAGACTCCTTGTTTCTGCTGCGCCGATATGGCACATACTTTCTGTGTTTGCTAGGCGTATTCATGCATGAGTGTGTGAGTGCGTTCTCGCTTCATGCAGATTGTATTCTACGGGGTCAATTCGCCCAAAAGCCTGTAATCAAGTGACAGGAAAGTATATGAGAGGCGGTTAAGAGTGGCCTCCAACAAATAAGCTCCATCAAATATCAAATATGCTAAACACAGTAAAAAAAACGGGCCTCATTCCCCTGACCCCGAAAGAGCCCTCAATTTCGCAGCGTTTGGTAGGACGAGTACGGAGAGGCTGCTAAAATCTCAGGGCTAATGGAAGCTGCCTGGATCATCCTTCGTGCAAGATTTTATTTCTCACAGAAAGGAGAAAAAGCCGCTAAATTTAAAAACCTAAGTCTTAGAACCACCACAAACTGGGACTTATTTAACTCATTAATCGGCTGTTGGGAAGGTGCCGTTGTCGACAACATCGACGAGGAATACGATCGGCTCATTCAACATCTTCACGTTAGCGCCATGAAAGCTGAGAGCTCGAACGTCACCGAGAGACGTCTGTCTCCAGAAACTCTCGAGCTAATACGGCAGCGTGGAATCGCACGAACTGCAAGCAACCGCGAACTAACGTCCGAGCTTGCGAAACAATGCAGACAGGCGATAAAAGAAGATCTTAAAGAGAGAAGAGCAGCAGTAATGGTCGAAGCTGCAGAGGCTGGGAAAAGCATTCGCAAAGCCCGCCGAAGCTTCGCCAATTACAATACAAAGATGATTGCACTCCGACGCCCAGACGGAACAATAACAGCGTCCAGAAAGGCAATGGAGAAAATCATCCACGATTACTACTCAGATCTCTTCGACAGCCACGTCCATCTCCCGTTTTATGAAATAAAAGAGGATGGATATGTTGTTCCACCGGTTCTTCCTTCCGAAATCCGACATGCCATTTCGTCGGTGAAAAATCGAACAGCACCAGGTCCTGACAGGACGAAATCAGAACATCTGAAGAACCTTCCATCTTCAATCCTCGTAAGCATACTGGTTCGGCTCTTCACACGTTACCTTTCTGAATGCAAGGTCCCTACTCAGTAGAAGACCAGCAAGAGTGTGTTGTTGTTCAAGAAGGCCGACCTGCACGATATAGGCAACTATCGCCCAATCCGCTTGTTGTTCGTCGTCTACAAACTTTTTACTTGAATCATCTTTAACAGGATTGACAGAACACTGGACGAAGGACAGCCATGTGAGCAAGGAGGGTTTCGAAAAGGATTTAGTACGAAGGACCACATTCACACGATAACAAGGCTCACTGAAGTATCGCGAGAGTACAGAAGACCGCTCTGTCTCACTTTCATCGACTTAGAGAAGGCTTTTGATTCAAATGAGATAGAAGCACTCATGGAAGCCTTGGTAGTCAAGGAGTCTCTACTCAGTACATAAAGATTCTTCGTGAGCTGTACAAAAATTTCACAACCGAGATTTCACCATTCTATAACGATATTAACGTTGACGTCCAGAGAGCAGTTATGCAAGGCGATACAATCTCGCCAAAGTTACTTACAGCCACCCTCCAGAACGTCATGCGAACATTGGAATGGGATAACATGGGAATGAAAAACGACGGTCGGCAGATACATCACCTTCGTTTTGCTGATGATATCGTTATAAGAACCTGGTCGCTACGTAAGCAGGATGAAAGATCACTCAGCGTTATCGAACGCGCAGTCGAAAGGACGATGCTAGGAGTATCCCGTTACACACAAGTAAGGGATAGGATACGACGCTCCGACCTACGTCAACGGTCGAAAATCAAAGATGCCGTTTTATACGCCAAACAGTCGAAGATAAGGTGGTCCGGACACGTAATGCGTATGAATTATAACCGATGGACAAGGGCTGTTAGTGACTGGATTCCTCGGGTTGTCAAACGTACTTCAGGAAGACCACCGACCCGATGGTGAGAGTTCTTCACGAAGAGCTTAGAAAAAAGATATGATGCTCGACGAGTCCCTAAAGCAAGGAAAACCTACTGGGCTACTCTTGCACGCGATAGGGAAAAATGGAGGATTTACTTGCGCCCGCTCGAGTCAGTCGACGGTCAACGGGACTATAGGTGATACAGGTGATTGATGGACTGAACCTTTAACCACCGCGGTACCTCTCTCCATGTATATAAGGGCTAGATTATGAGTATAAAATCATGGCCAACTGCACAATTCTCTAAAGGGCTTGTTCCAATTTAGTTACGTTAATACCTTTCACAGTCTCTTCCTTAACTTTCTCTGTCAACTTCAGTCATGTGCAGTAACACTAGGATTCTATATATCTAAGGGCGCGTGTAGTGCTATGATTGAACGTTCCCGACAATACAGACAGGGTTTGTTCTCACTCCTCGATCTCGCGTCCTCTGCTCACCTAGCCTTCCATACTCCCAAAGTTGATGAATGCGTAGCACAATTCTTTGGGCGGATTGGAGCACTGGTTTGATGTAAGGGAAGACCACCGCAAGTCTTTGTAACGGCCAGGTGTTCACTTTTTTCATTTACCTTGTTCATTCATTCATTCTCCTCTGCGCTCTTTGATGGAGCCTATCTCAAAGAGTTTGATCAATGCTGAATGCTTCATCCGTATTTGTCCACATTATTTACAACGCAAACTATGGTTCAAAATGCATCGGAAGGGACAGTAAAGAACTAGTGATTCTTGAATTAACTTAAATTTTGAAGTGGTATTATGAACTTTTTTGATTCCAAAAACTCTTTAAAATATTCATTTAATTTCAAAATCAGGTCTAAGTCAGTCAGCTTGCTATGAATACGCCATCAATCATTATGTTACCTCGTAAAAAGTAACTTTAGGAATCTACTGTGAAGTGCGATAGGGTGCACCCCATTTAGAGTCGAATTGTGACTCCCTAGCAGGATTTAACTGACGAAGAGCAAACTATTGTCCGGTATTACTGCCACCGCTAATGAAATTCATAAGGTAACGTGTCTCCATCAGATCCTATTGTCGAAGTTTGGCCACAGTGACGAATTGGGAACTCGCTCGTGCGATTTTCTCGGAACTATGAAGGAAAAACGTTTTGCAGCCAAGATCACAATCGACAAACGAAAATTGCTTCAGCGAAAACATGAAGTAAATGTCACTTATGGATTCATGAGGATAAAGTTATTTTGCTACTGTTTCATTACTTATTATTACTAGTATAAAGGATAAAAATAAAGAATGATACTCTCGGCGCTGATCAATCCTTGAGGAATGCGCCATGCATTCGACTTCATTAAGCATCGTTTGGAGGCGACTGAATGCATATCTGGCCTTTGCAATGACTCGCGGTGGCTGGCCGATGTATCGAGCCAGTGCTGCTGTCCTCCTAAACGAGTCTAGTACAGATTCGATTGGAAGTGCGTGTTGCAGGGCGCCTGCGACCACCGCGCCACATGCGCCCTTCACCAATATAGCTACTAACAATGTTGTCTACTATTAACCCGATTGTTGTATTAATAACGTTCTGATTAAATTGGAAGTCGGCTGTGCTGGGTTTCCTTAAGACCTGGAATATCGGATTTAGCATTGTCCGCTTCATTTTATAACAAGCTTTGTAGTCAACTACTACGAGGTGTATTAGATGATAAAACGTAAAAGTAAAACGTCGAGAAGACATTCTATACGTATGTGAAGCAAATTATGTCTGTATGAGAATGATATTTGAATGCCTAATCTGCTTATACTAAATTTTTTTCATACCAAATTTATTCTACAGAGATGAATTTTAGTTGTTTATTCATTTACTTTAGAAATAGTGAGCTGGTTCTACGCATAGTTCAACGGCAAAGCTGCCTTGCAATGAATGCAGAGTCGTTGCTTCTATTCCACACCTTATGTTAATCAAGTCCTATTCTCATCCCAATGGCGTTGACAATTTAGCGCCAGACTTATCTGGGAGGATATCGCGAGGTTGTTAAACAGCATACGTTTACTTCCATACAATAACACACATACAACACAATCGTAGCTGACGTTTCGGCAGAATCGCCTTCTTCAGAGCCTGGAAGGGTACACTAATACGCAACTTACTAGGTCAAACACTTCAATAGCACAAACAGAAAAAAAGATGAAAATCTGATCGATAATTACAAGATCTACGGCTTCTAGAAAAAACCCACCGCTCTTTTCACCTGTCTTCTACCGAGGAAGAACACCCGCTCAGAGTCGCATATGGCTCAGGACTGCAGCACCCCCCGTAAACGATCGATGCGAAAGTAAGGGGCTAGATCACGCGTGATCTCGGGGCATTCCTCCATGCTGTTCATTGTAGGATTTTTGGCATTTGTCCAAAACGCTTCGAAGAGTTTGCGCGTTGGTGTTTTAGCATCCCGTGCGAGGATAGCGGCTCTTATATGAAAATCGTCTCCGCTATGCTTTTGCATCCTATGCGTCCCTAGTGGCGTGCCATGTCTTGCTTTTCGTTTCCCATCTAAGTGTTCTTTTATGCGGATACATAAAGGTCTGCCCGTTTCGCCAATATATTCGTCTCCGCAAGTACCACAAGAGATCAGGTATATCGTGCCTGAACTCATGCAGTAACGTTCCTGCCATAAGGGCAAATTACGCAATTTTGTGTTTCACATAGACGGTCATACAAGCGGTTACGAACTAACTGACGACGAAGAGTATTCGGTGGTATTTCAATTATCGCTACCGATTCCTCTAGATCGCCCTTTTTAAGCATCGCTTTCTCGCTTCACTTATTTGACCACTAATGAAGGACAAGATAAACGGGACGTTATTTCGGCCAGAGTGTTCGTTTTGGGGCGTCGCTCTCTGTCGAAACTTAACTCGTGGGGTTACAATTTTATAGCCGTTAGAGATGGCTATTTGCCGAGACAAGTCGCGAAATTCTTTTTTTAGTTCCCTACTTGTGCACACAAAGGTGTCTATTTGAAGCATGTTTCTCACAAGCGCCCTTGAGTGTGAAGGGTGGGAAGAAAGGGAATGAACTAGGATGTTTTTGTTACTTGGTTTTCGGTACCACTTTGTTATGTAACCGCTACTTGATAGGTTAATTTGAACGTTTAAAAACGGGAGCCAGTCGTCTTTCGGCTTCTCGCTAGTGAACTTGGCATACTCTTACTACTCGTTCAATAATTCAAAGCATCTGTCCATCATCTCCTGTGTAGAGAAGACCACAAAACAATCATCTATATATCTGCAGTAGAGTAGCGGCCGAAGACCGAGAACAGGGGCTTTAACTCTAGACATAAACGCAATGGCAAGGCTTGGTGCCAGTTGCTGTCTTATTGCCAGCCCCCCTATTTGCGCATAGTATTTCCCGGACCGTCTGAAAACAGAGAAGTTTGGGAACTCCTTTGAGAGAGCTATAAGCTGCTGGATAGGCGAACCATGCATGTTTATTGTCCCTTCATGTTCAACAAGAAATTCGAAGATGGCTTGCATTGAGGAGTTATTCGATACGTTGGTGTAGAGCGCGGTAATGTCGAATGACTCCACGACGTACGCGTTATTAGGAGACGCGTCACTTAGACGTTCTAGCAACATTTGGGTGCTCGTGAGGTGAGCTGGAATGTGATTAAGCAATTGGGTATGTATTAGGCTTAACAACGAGGTTATTCTATCCGTTAGCCTGTCTACACGGCTGAATATGGGTCTAACCTTGAATGATGATGGATTGGTTGACGCAACATCATGAGAATATACCAACTTATGTGTTTTAACAAGTAGGTATAAGACATGTTAGTTTATTGATCTTAAAGTATGAAATAACCTGTGATTTTAAACCTGCAGCCTTTGCCACACTGACCCATTGGTTATTTAGCTTTCGGTATTGATGTTCGCATTCATTTTCAGAAGGGCGCGTGTGGCGAAGTGGTTGGAGGCGCCACTGCTACGCGCACGTGGAATCGATCCCTGCGCCCATGGTCCACCAAGCCTTTCATCCCTCCGGGGTCGGCAAATTGGTGCCAGACTTGTTTAGGACGATAGCAGCACTGGCTCGTTAATTCGGCAGGCCACCGCGAGTCATTGTAAAGGCCAGATATGCATTCAATCACCTCCAAACGATGCTTAATAAAGTCGAATGCATGGTACATCCCGCAGAGTCTGGCTCGTTAATTCGGCAGGCCACCGCGAGTCATTGTAAAGGCCAGATATGCATTCAATCACCTCCAAACGATGCTTAATAAAGTCGAATGCATGGCACATCCCGCAGAGATTGATCAACACCGCCAAATTTATCCTTTATCCTTTATTCTTTCTCAGAGGATGGGCGACATAGGCTAACTTCATTAAGATGTTCGTCCGTCATTTTAACATCCAACTGGTGAGGAATAACTACGAACTCTCCCCCCTTATCACTAACAGACAATCTTATCGTTTTTTTTATTTTGAAGCTTCTAACGAAGAGACCTTGTCCATTCAAGGGAACCCAACTTTGGGTAGAAACGAACGAGCTCATTAGTAATGTGTTTTCCACAGCAAATACATTGATGTCCTCACAAAACAATTTTTTTTCATAAAAATCCAAAAGACACTATAGTCTGAAAATGCCTTCACATTCATTGGTTCAATGCATAGCCCACTATGCAACGTCTTCTTCGAAATTAAGAACCCTAAGCGAATCAATAAGGAAATAGTGCCGTCTGTTGGTCAGTTCCGCTTTTGGACGGATATTACATTGTATAGCAAAATTAAACACTCTCTTGTTCTCACTTTTCCAATTTGCGCCTTTCGCTTTAATACGAGTGGCCCTGACTATCCTAATGTGAACATTTCAAAAGTGAACTTTTCTGAAATACTTGGTCTTCGTTATTATACATGTAAATTTTACAGCGATAAATCAAAGTTTAAGAGAGAAAATTAAAAAGAATGCTTTATTGTGGGGTGTGGAGATTTTACGGGTTTTCGTGTTGAGTGAGGGCAAGCGGCAAACTGGTAGTGCTTGACATTAAAACCGCTAGCAATGAAATTAATTCCACATAATCAAAACGAAGAAAACACCAAGAATGGGAGGTTCACAAAAGTGGACGAAACAGTAAAAATTTTAATATAGATAAAAAACCTATCAAGGTTTTGAAGAAGAGTTTTTACAAAAAAGTGAGGTGAGGCTGAGGTGCTTAAACCGCTCACCGTTGTAAATTGTTCACCCTTAGCAGTCCTTGTAATCGTTTTTGTCGTCTAGTTATGGGCCATGCTATTTAGTACAGTATAAAGTAATAAATTGAACAATATAGTATGTTGGTCACTGAAAAAATCATATCACTGGCAGGAAAAAGACAACTGCGAAAGAAAACTGACTATGCCTTTTGCTGGGTGCCTACTTTTCGGTGCGATTAAACAGTGTACGTTTACACAGAGCATTTCTTATCACTCAGTCACCAAGTTCATCAGCAAAACTTGTGATGAGCAAAAAAGAAAAATTAAAAACTGTCGAATTATATGAGCTATAACAACTATAAAACTTCTGAACCATCAAATGGCTTACCGCCTCACCGTAGCTTGGCGGTGTTCCAGGGTGTTGGGCGCGACGTCCAGTGGAGGTGATTTCTCTGATAAGGTTTCCCAATCTGAGAAGGACTCCAGCTCTTTCAACAGAAAGCCTAGTTAAGAGTGAACCAATAGTAGGATCCACCACCGTCTTACTACTAAAGTCGCATGGTGGCAAATTTCCCTCTGATCCAATCCTCTGGGCTGCTAACCAGCATATCTCTAAAAAATGGAGATTAGCTGGAAACATACTTTCTGTATTTGCTAGGCGTATTCACGCATGGGTGTGTGGGTGCGTTCTCGCTTTATGCGGATTGTATTCTACGGGGTCAATTCGGAGAAAGGCATGCAATCAAGTGATAGGAAAGTAAATGGGAGGCGGTTAGGAGCCGCCTCCAACAAATAAGCTTCATGTCCACTCTGCAAGAGCCAGGCATGCTACCCGTGAGTGTAATCAGCTTCCACGTTCAGAGCCCAGCAAGCAATACGTGGGTATCACAAATGCTAAACACAGTAAAAAAAATGGGCCTCATTCCCCTGACCCCGAAAGGGCCCCCAATTTCGCAGCGTTGGGATGGACGAGTACGAAGAGGCTGCTAAAATCACAGGGACAATGGAAGATGCCTGCAACAAGAACTACGGTGACGATCTGCACCTACAATGCGCGTACACTTGCATCCAAGCATTCGATAGAAGACTTGGTCATGTAAGCAAGAATGATAAGGTACGACGTCAACGGCCTGGCCGAGACGAGACGACGCCACCCATTCAACTCCGTGTATGACACTGGAGAAGAACTGTTCCTCGGAACATGTGACAGTAGACGAGTAGGCGGTGTCGGCGTTCTCGTCAACACGAGTTTATCCATGAACATCGATTCATTCGAACAGCTTACAACCCGAACCGGACGTTCACGATTGAAAAGATGTGGATTAATACAGGCTTTGACAATCTTCGTCGTTTACGCGCCAACATCAAACTATGACGAAGAAGAAGTCGAAGCGTTCTACATGGACTTGGAGAGGTTCTACAGAGAACACCATACATTCTTCAAGGTCACCATTGGAGATTTCAATGCCAAGATTGGACCAAGAAGATTGCCTGAGAAACGTCACTTTGGGACCCACGGGTTAGAACGGAACGAACAGGGTGAGCGGCTCTCTAGGTTTATCATGGCGACCAAGACCATCCATGGTAACACGAAATTCCAGAAGCCTCACCGTCAACGCTGGACATGGGAATCTCCCAATGGAGAGTACCATAACGAAATAGACCACAGCATAGTAAATAGAAAGTTTTTCCTAACTGATGTCGCTGTTGTCTCAAAATTCTACACGGGATCAGACCACCGTCTTCTTCGTGCGAGATTTCATTTCTCGCGCAAAGGAGAAAAAACCGCTAAATTTAAAAACCGAAGTCCCAGAACTACAACAAACTGGGACTTATTCAACACATTAATCGGCTGTTGTGAAGGTGCCGTTGTCGACAACATCGACGAGGAATACGATCGGATCATTGAACATCTTCACGTTAACGCCGTGAAAGCTGAGAGTCCGAAAGTCTCCAAGAGGCGTCTGTCTCCAGAAACTCTCGAGCAGGTTGCAATGTAATTGATTAGTTGCGGCATTTAATACATAGTGTTTGCTGAACTGTTAACTATTCGTGAGCTGATTTTGATACGCTCAAGTCAATTTTATTAGGCCTCATTTTTTTTTCAAAATGCAATAAAATATGAAATACAACGCACATGGCGTGCATCACGCACAATCCACGGATCCCGTCATATGAGGGATCTCGAGCCGGTTAGTGGCGAGGCTACGTGGCGCGTCCCCAGGTGGCGGATAGGGGGTTGATCACGAACCCTCTATGGAATCCCTGTTTGGACCCGCTGTTTCTGCTGCGCCGATTTGGCACATACTTTCTGTATTTGCTAGGCGTATTCACGCATGGGTGTGTGGGTGCGTTCTCGCTTTATGCGGATTGTATTCTACGGGGTCAATTCGGAGAAAGGCATGCAATCAAGTGATAGGAAAGTAAATGGGAGGCGGTTAGGAGCCGCCTCCAACAAATAAGCTTCATGTCCACTCTGCAAGAGCCAGGCATGCTACCCGTGAGTGTAATCAGCTTCCACGTTCAGAGCCCAGCAAGCAATACGTGGGTATCACAAATGCTAAACACAGTAAAAAAAATGGGCCTCATTCCCCTGAC
>MQTX01000166.1:17722-56829 GCA_009735665.1 Angiostrongylus cantonensis | reverse complement strand
GGCTTTGACAATCTTCGTCGTTTACGCGCCAACATCAAACTATGACGAAGAAGAAGTCGAAGCGTTCTACATGGACTTGGAGAGGTTCTACAGAGAACACCATACATTCTTCAAGGTCACCATTGGAGATTTCAATGCCAAGATTGGACCAAGAAGATTGCCTGAGAAACGTCACTTTGGGACCCACGGGTTAGAACGGAACGAACAGGGTGAGCGGCTCTCTAGGTTTATCATGGCGACCAAGACCATCCATGGTAACACGAAATTCCAGAAGCCTCACCGTCAACGCTGGACATGGGAATCTCCCAATGGAGAGTACCATAACGAAATAGACCACAGCATAGTAAATAGAAAGTTTTTCCTAACTGATGTCGCTGTTGTCTCAAAATTCTACACGGGATCAGACCACCGTCTTCTTCGTGCGAGATTTCATTTCTCGCGCAAAGGAGAAAAAACCGCTAAATTTAAAAACCGAAGTCCCAGAACTACAACAAACTGGGACTTATTCAACACATTAATCGGCTGTTGTGAAGGTGCCGTTGTCGACAACATCGACGAGGAATACGATCGGATCATTGAACATCTTCACGTTAACGCCGTGAAAGCTGAGAGTCCGAAAGTCTCCAAGAGGCGTCTGTCTCCAGAAACTCTCGAGCTAATACGGCAGCGTGGAATCGCACGAGCTGCAAAATCGGCTGTTGTGAAGGTGCCGTTGTCGACAACATCGACGAGGAATACGATCGGATCATTGAACATCTTCACGTTAACGCCGTGAAACCTGAGAGTCCGAAAGTCACCAAGAGGCGTCTGTCTCTAGAAACTCTCGAGCTAATACGGCAGCGTGGAATCGCACGAGCTGCAAGAAACCGCGAACTAAAGTCCGAGCTTGAGAAACAATGCAGACAGGCGATGAAAGAAGATCTTAAAGAGAGAAGAGCAGCAGTAATGGTCGAAGCTGGAGAGGCAGGGAAACGCATTCGCAAAATCCACCGAAGCCTCGCCAATTACAAGACCAAGATTATTGCACTCCGACGCCCAGTCGGAACAATAACAGCGTCCTGAAAGGCAATTAAGAAAATCATTCACGAATACTACTCAGATCTCTTCGACAGCCACGTCTACCTCCCGTCATATGAAATAAAAGAGAATGGATATGGTGTACCACCGGTTCTCCCTTCTGAAATCCGACATGCCATTTCGTCGGTGAAAAATCGAACAACACCATGTCTGACCAGGATAAGATCAGAACATCTGAACAATCTTCCGCCAGTCCTGGTAAAGACACTGGTTCGACTCTTCACACGTTACTTGTCTTAATGCAAGGTCCCTACTCAGTGGAAGACCAGCAAGAGCGTGTTGTTGTTCAAGAAGGCCGACCTGCACGATATAGGCGCCCAATCCGCTTGTTGTTCGTCGTCTACAAACTTTTTTCTTGAGTCATCTTTAACAGGATTGACAGAACACTGGACGAAGGACAGCCATGTGAGCAAGGAGGGTTTCGAAAAGGATTTAGTACGATGGACCACATTCACACGATAACAAGGCTCATTGAAGGATCGCGAGAGTACAGAAGACCGCTCTATCTCACTTTCATCAACTTACAGGAGGCCTTTGATTCAATTGAGATAGAAGCGGTCATGGAAACCCTTGGTAGTCAAGGAGTCCCTATTCAGAAAGTAAAGATTCTTCGTGAGCTGTACAAAAATTTCACAACCGAGATTTCACCATTCTACAACGATATTAACGTTGACGTCAAGAGAGGAGTTAGGCAGGGCGATGTAATCTCGCCAAAAATTATTTACGGGCACCCTCCAGTACGTCATGCGAACATTGGAATGGGATAATATGAGGGTGAAAATCGACGGTCGGCAGATGCACCACCTTCGCTTTGCTGATGATATCGTTCTTATAACACCAGACATTAGCCAAGCGGAACGCATGCTTGCGGACTTTGATAAAGCGTGTGGAAAGATTGATCTTCGACTGAATCTCCAGAAAACGACGTTCATGAAGAACAAATTGGTTTCGTTTGCCCCGTTCACGCTCAACGGAACGAATATCTCCGAATGCTCCAGTTATGTCTTTCTAGGTTTTAAAATCAATACGATGAACGGCTTAGCTCCAGAGCTGAGCAAAATTAAACGAGCGGCTTGGAGACAATTTAAGAGCATCGAGGATGTAGTGAAGAGAGCAAAGAACACTTGACTCCGTGCCCACATTTTCGACTCAAAGGTTCTTACTGCTATAAGGTATGCGTCAGAAACCTGGTCACTACGTAAGTAGGATGAAGGATCGTTCAGCGTTGTCGAACGCGCAGTCGAAAGGACGATGCTAGGAGTATTCCGTTTCACACAAGTAAGAGATGGAATCGGAAGCTCCGACCTACGTCAACGATCGAAAATCAAAGATGCCGTTTTATTCGCCAAACAGTCGAAGACAAGATGGGCCGGACACGTAATGCGTATGAATGATAACCGTTGGACAAGAGCTGTTAGTGACTGGATTCCTCGGGATGTCAAACGTACTGCAGGAAGACCACCGACCCGATGGTCAGAGTTCTTCACCAAAAGCCTAGAAGAAAGATATGATGCTCGACGAGTCCCTAAACGAGCAGAACCCACTGGGCTACTCTTGCACGCGATAGGGAAAAATGGAGGATTTGCTGGCCCCCGCTTGAGTCACCCGGCGATCAACGGGGCTACAGGTGATACAGGTAATTTATAGGGAAAGTTCAGCAAAATATATTTTATACCTAATTAAATGTTCGCTAATAGCTGTTATTTCACGTGACATGTCTTGCTGGGAACCTCTTGAGTACTCTGAAACCTCACGTGGAGTTCATTATTTATAGTCTTATATCTATACCGTTCACTTTTGTTTACACCACCGGAGATTGCATATTTTGTGGGGTGGGTCCCAACCTTTCCCTCATTTGATTAGTTCCTCGCAACTTTCATACACGATAGTGTTGGGATTTATGTGTACGTTTTGTTCGCAAATAAGAATTTGATCGTTCATGTGAATAGCACTAAATCTGGTCGAGCAAACAATTATATCATTTAGTTGAATAGCAGAGTTTAGTCGCGATTTTTAGCTATTATAACCAATAGCTGGAACTTTTACGATGATTGTTCTACAGAGAAGCACTTGATTAGCAAAGCACTTGTTTTCTAAAGTAGTGTTGGCCAAGACTGGTTTTAGACTTTGCACTAAGCTTAGTGCATTAACGGCAACTTGCAGTAACTGTTATTTCTTGTAACCGAACCCTACGGAGTCTGGGGTTTAGAGAACTGGCCAGAGTACTTACATACTGGCAGGCTTTCTTAGCAACTAGTGTCAGCAATAACCGTCGGCACACTATCATAGTTTATAGCGCGTGCATAGCAAGATAACTAGTAGGAAAGAGAGAGTTCAGTATTATGAACTGATCTAATGAACTTGTAACATTTTAAACGATGCAGGCTCTCCAAACAGCCGTCCATGCTCGTCGAAAAACTTCCACTTAGGCCACCCCTTGGTTGACTATATCATTGTCACCTTAATGGCGTCAACTTTCTACCCCTGTCACCAAGAACGGATCCCATTTCCGCGCAAGTTTTCTGAACCGTCATTATGCTATGGCAGTCTGAGAGTAGAATCATTTTGTTCATTTATTGAATTTCCATAAACATGCTGCTCACATGCTTCCAAATCATGTCAAATGAAGGATAAAAAGTAAATCTTCCGGCAATGACCAATCCCTGACAGATGCGCTATGCATTGAACTTCACTTAGAAGGTGAATGAGTTCATGTTTAGCCTATACAATCTATTACAAGTGCTACCGATATATGAAATGAGTTCTATCATCATTCCAAACGGTTCAGTGCCAATTTTTCTACCATGAAGAGATGAAAGGCTTGGTAGACTCGGAACAAGGAACATAGGATCAAAGCAGAAATCGCATGTGTATTGTAAGGCACCTCCAACTACTGCGCCACGACGCTGTCTCACCTTGTCCAAATACGATATCAGAATGGAAATTTTTTGGGTACTGTGAAACATGTACTCGCATAAGGTGTCATAGGCAGCCCTCGACCAACAAGAGGAACATGAAAAAGTGAAAGATTATAAAGAGGGCAAACGTTCAGCTTTGATCAATCACCGAAATATGTGCACTGTATTTCACTGCAGCAAACATCGCTCAGATAACTCAGTGCACATCTATCCTGTACAATGCCTTGCAATGCAATATCGATATTTAAATCGCCTTTTTTATGCTCCTGGGCAAGTGAAAGCAATCTTTCGACCTCGAAGAGGATAGAGGGCTGTTTTCCCTGGGTGTGAAATTCAACCAGTGACCACGTGTCTTTCGAAGAGCACCTCTAACTATTGCACTATATGCCACCCAAGAAATGCTGAATACCCGAAAATCTAGCGGTATTTGCTATCTGTTAGCAACAGATGTTATTCTATGCAACATCGAAATAAGAACTTTAAAAAAATTAAAATAGAGGAAAAATTTTGTGCTTAGTAATATGCTTTAAAATTATTTTCAATCCACATTTTGTCCAATCGTCACTAACTTGGATACCACTTACTGGTCTACCCATGTTAAACTGTTGGGTCAAGCATTTGATTTGAAGTCGTATTACAAACACTCCTCACCGCATATCATAATTCACTGACATTTCCAACATGTCGCTGTTAAGAAACGATTTTGCTTGAAGATCTTGGAAAACAATACTGATGGACTTCTACAACATGCGCTAAGAATAGCACGCGCTACAACATCCATGTGTGGGATGGGCATTGTTGAAAGCGAGATTGCGTAGATTATAATCTCTGATGGGCAAAATCCATCACAGTTCTCCGGACATAGCAGAAATCTGGCGAATGGTGTGAAAGTGACTAGCCATCAATCACTTTCACACCATTCGCCAGATTTCTACTATGTAGTATCGTTTGTGTGAAAATATTTTCAAAGAGCTCATTAATTACATTCAAATTGCAGTCTATACGAAACAGCCTAAGATGGAAGAATATGAAGTGGGTTGAAAAGTTCTTTTCCAACGTGTAGTGCCAGAACTAATTCTAAAGCACCTGCTGTATTATTATAAGCAGCGTTAGTCAACAAAAGGACACAATACTCCTCCATAAAATCTTATTGTCCATAGAATGACCTTCACTAGAATGAATAATCGAACTAATCACGCCTAATCGAAGTAATCACGTCCAATTTCTTAAGGGGTCCAACGAACAGCTTCTCAACAAGTTCTTCATATGACACATACTCACCATTACTATTGCTGGCCGAATAGTAATGATTGATACAACTTTTAAAAAACTAACGAGTAAATTGTTGTAAAATTTCAGAACTCTCCAATTAGATAAAATCTATAGTTGCCTTGGAAAGAATGACTGCATAGAGCTGCGAATTGAATTCAAATTAAATTATTTAGGTGAGAAGCATCAAATTCCTACTCTACAAGAACCTACCCTAATTTCATTAATGATGAATCAGAAATTTTCATACAGTTATGATGAAATTCTATGATATGTCTGTTTGCTGAGAATGATTCATTTGTATCGAAAGACATTTGTGATGTGAAGATTGTATTTATGTTTTCTTTGAAGCCTCTATTAAAATGCAGTATGTATAAAGGTCTTGGTGATGTATTCACGGCAAGGAATAAACAGTTTTATTAAACAGCAATACTGTAACTTTTGATTTAGAGCTTTATATTGTTATCAGAAGCGGGATAAGAAGACAAGTATTTTTATTCTTTTGACAGCTTGAAAACTTTTATAACAATAGGAAGAATGTATAAAAGCAATAAGAATCCTAAATTTAGATGAACTACTAGGTCGATGTAAATCAACTTTGTAAGTGTGGTAAAAGAAGAATCGTCTTCTCCTTAGTAAGGAAAAGACTTAAATCATCTTATGGGCACTTCTAAGCACATCACAGTTCTGAAATGTTTTGTAAAAGGACTTTTGAAATCCTCTACTGTATAAAAGACAGGTGTACATCCGGTACATGGTAACATTTCTCTACAGACGATTTGACCTTGACAGCGCTGAAGGATAGGGTGTGAGGTTTACCAACTACAACGGATTTGAATGTAGCCATAGAAAAAAGGTGGCGGTTTGAATCCGGTACATGGTAATACTTCTCAATGGTCACTAGGAAAAGGTTCACACTTCAGAAGCAAATATTAGCGGACTGAGCAACTGAAATGTTACCCTTTAGGCCTTGAAAATGCGGACATGATTTAGTGCCACTTTCCATCTTCGTCGAGTTTAACCAATCCGGTCTGAATACAAGACGTCCGGGATTAAGAGAGATCTGAACTCGGCTGAAAACCAACGCCGTGTAGACAGAACTTTCTATGTAAACCGTAAGACTATTCTAAAATAAAAATGATCCGAAATCACCAGGTGTTCTTAACTGTTCAATAGAAGATAAATACCTGTATCGCTTTAATCAACATTACAAGTTAAGCAAATAATCGCAGTAAAGACTATAATCCAAAACGTTTACCAAGTTATTACGGAAGTGTAGGTACACGTTCTTGCTTCCAATAAATAATATGCCAAGAGCGGATAACACAATGGTAGCGATGCTCGTCAACACAAGCATAGTGAGAGTTCGATTCCGTACTGGGGCAACCAAGTCTCTCATCCCTCCGGGTTGGAGAAATTAGTACCGCACTTGTCTGGGAAAAATCACTCTCTAAAATCCAATTGGGAACGCTCAAGCCAGGCTCTCCCAGGACTCCACGGAGAATTTCACGACTACCTTTCTACGGCATTCAAGCTGAAATGAAAATCGTCAAGCAGCAGCCGAAACCATACGTAAAAGTTGGAAGATCTTCGTGGATAATGGACACGAGGAAACGAATTGAATGTGAGAAGTGCCGGGATCCGTGCAGTTGACGTCAAGACGGGTCAAAATAAAATAAAATAAAATAAATAGTACCCCAATGTCTAGACGATTCAACTACAGGTAACTGTAGACATTCGCTATACGGCACTACTGCTTTTTCTTCTCTCTCTATGAACACAAATTATATACAAATTATAATCATAGACACATAGTCATACTCTAAACTGTTAATGCCACAATGCCACATCCTAACAGTTTTACTTCCTGCTCACTCTTTTTTTTTAACGGCAGGGTATATTGTGAAATATAACTTCAATGATGCTGAGATAATGGCAGAACTCCGGACCGCAGTTGCCTGCGGTGGGGGACGAACGCGTTATTGTCCGCTCAGTGGAGTAACGCGTTCACCACCACGCCATGCGGGCCCTTCGCTTCGCCTGTCTCTCTGCTAGTTCTATCCATTTTTTGCCGTCAGCAACCACCCGTCAGCGGGATTGATGTGGGGAGCACAAATCGGCAACGAACCCAGTTAAGCTGAGGCTTTAGTTATAATCATAATCCTAACAGTTTTAGTACCAAGGATCGGCTTTCTATTAACCTCGGCATTGAATTATGAATTCGTCGTTTTCTCTCTCAGCAATCGCGAGGTTGTTAAACAGGATACGTTTACTTCCATGCAATAGCACACATACAACACAATCGCAGCTGACGTTTCGGCAGAATCGCCTTCTTCAGAGCCTGGAAGGGTACACCAATACGCAACTTACTAGGTCAGACATTTCAACAGCACAAACAGAAAGATGAAAATCTGACCGATAATTACAAGATCTACGGCTTCTCGAAAAAACCCACCGTTTTTTACGTGCCGTCCACTGAGGAAGAGCCGCTGATTTAAGTTCCTAATGTTTATTATGCGCCGTATAGAATGAAAATCGTTAACACGTTGTGATCAGTCGACATTCACCATCTTTCTTATCATCCTTTATCACACAACTATCTATAGATTAACACAGAGAGCATTAAGTCTGACAAGCAACTTATGTAGACGGTTTTGATATGGGAAATAGGTTGGAGGGTGGAAAACTCAATGACGTCATGAAACAGTAAAAGACGCTGAATCAAGTCACAAAAGAGAACGTAACTATTTATATGATAATGATCATTTATTTCTTTCTCATCTACAAATGAGCACGGTTGTTTAACAGAGCGATAGGGTAACGAGCTGAGTCACTCATATACTACAAATTATTGCGATTAGAATGCTACCTTTGTGAAAACGTCTCGAGCGTTTTCACGTTCTTCAAGATTATAGAACATTCCCCATGAATCGCCAGATTTATAACCCTTAACATTGCTCCCATTAAGTGAAAAGGCTAAATGATCGACGTGGTTTGCTTAAAGCATAAACTAGCTTTAACCGTAAGTGCTTCTTAGCTGAGCAACGCTTAAAGGAAAATGTTGAAGAACTAATTAGTTGTGGGTTTACTTAATGGAATCGCCCTCAGTGTAAAGTCTAAATGAAGACTAGACTTTTTTCTGAGCTTTTCAAGTGCTTGTGGAAAATCTTAGACTATGCGAATCACTGACAATGCAAGCATCACTAATATTACTATTGCTCGCAGCATTGATGATATTCTTCACAAATGAACAGCGTAGAAGGAAAGCAGAACGCTTGTATCGCAATTTACCATCTTTCAGCATTTAGTAGTTTTCAGAGCTGCTACGTTGGACGGCGAACTTTTTTGAAGAGCTTGATGGCAGCCGTGCCAGGATGCTCTCAGGTTAACACCACAAAATGTTCGCCTTTTCAGTTGTGATATCGGATAGGTGTATTAATTTAGATTAGGTTGGATTTGTACCGGATTATTACATTACCGCTAATGAACTAATTACGAGCTTTGATCAGCTGTTTCTTGTGAAGATGAAGCTCTTGACCTAAATATCAATTCCATTCCTGAAAATGCTCACCACGCCTGAGGATCCAAGCCTATAAAGGACGTCAGATGCTTATCATAAAAGAAACACTGGAAAAGTGATAATGACTAATCTAAGCAATTTCTAAAGTAAGCTCTACTAATTTTCATCATTTCCAGCCTCTAGTCCAGCGCTTGGCACAACATTCTCAAAAATAGACGGGGCATTTTTTATGTGGACTTTTTAAGAGCATAATTTTATAAACGTACTTACTACGCAGTTTACACCAGAGGTAGTAACCATTTTAAGTTCGCTGAGTGTAAAATGAAGATAGTGGCACTTTATGGTAGCAAACCAGATATTCTTGGGATAGTTTTCCATGCTCTAATAAATATGACCTAAATTCCACAGTCTCAAGGGATATTTCTTGGACTGGTGCTAAACTTCTGTAGTTTCTAAATCTTTAAGAATCCACATTCAGAAAGCATTATCAGTGTTTTGCTTTCCTTAACGCCACTTCTGTACCTAACAAAAATTATCTACCACAAAAAACGATGTTACTAACGAGTAGCTGATTGTCTCTATGATCGTAAAGACCACATAGATACGATTTTCATGCAGATCTAAGTCGAGTCTGACCATATTCACTCAGAGTTCAGTACGTTAAATTGCCGGCAATGTAGATGGGCTGCCGAAGAATCGATAATCTCTTTCTCGTATGGCACACTCCGATTCCCTCGCCGATTACGGTAGGTCGCACCGCCCGCCGCCGCCGAACACACACGCTTCTACCAGCGAGTCGCGTGTTCTGCAATTTTTAACGCTCTAACCTTTCTCTGAGTGACTTTTTCTTACATTTTTCGCTAACAGTCTTTTCTCATAAGGCGTTTATCGGAGAATCTCGGGAAATTCCCGAAAATTCGAGCTCTGTAGGCCTGAAATCGCGTTTGTTGTGCGGTGTTGGCTGCGCTGGGCGTCACTCTGCGCCTCCGGCATCCAACGTGCTCAAGTGCGTTCTCTCGGCCGCGCGCACTGGTCGCTCTGTGTCTCTCGCCCCACGCATTCATCCTGATGATTTGAAGCAGTTCGTCGTCGATCATCGTTTCATAATAGCATTCAGTCTATTGCGATTTCGATCCATAACAAAGCTCACTTCAACGAAAATTTTCGGAAAAGTAAAAAAGTTTGTTAAGCGAGATCGAACTCAAGTCATAAGTCGCTATTTGGTTAGAATGGTAGTCGATAACTAACATATATAGGCTGCAAGACGAGTCGTTCTAGTGAAACACTAAGCCATTGTGGAAGCCTAAGCGAGAAATGGCCCAATCGCATGCTTATTAGGTTCACGTGACTTTAGAGCGCACTTAAGGTCACTAATGTCTCTTGTTTTAGACGTAAAGCCAGGCTCGAAGTACATGCAGCGCGTTTCGACAGCGCCGTCGCTGCTTATCCAGACGCATCCACTGCTCCAGAAGCCGGCCACAATCCACTTAGCCACGCACACGCTGCAGAGGACGCACAGTAGACGAGTGTCTGCATCGGTGGACGTCACCCGATCACAACATAAGCTATTGAACATAAAGAAATCGAACTCTGAAGTGATTTCAATTCATAGAATTGTCCCCGCAAAAGTATCCGAAGGGATCGAAGTGAACGCACCGGCCGTTATCGACGATACAATGACGTCGTCGAGCGGTCACGAAGCTTCGTCACCGAGCGTCGACGCAGCGACCAGTGAGGTTCGTACCGATTCGGATGTTTTGAGACACTCCTTCAGCAGTATAGCGATATGTTCTGTACTGCGTGATCATAAGTGCGCGTAACGTATTGGTAGTACCGTGGTGAACTGACGAGGTAGTACTATAGCGAACTCATGCAGTACCGCGGTGAACTGATGCTATACGTTACGCTGTGGTAGTACTGTAGCAAACTAATGCTATTCGCTACGCTGTGGTAGTACTGTGGCGAACTGGTCCTATGCGTTACCTGCTGAGTTCTACGGACGAGTTATAGCGCGCTGTATACCGTATTCGTAGTACCCATGGAAGAAATTGCTTTGTAATCAGAGCATGTTTTTTGTTAATGCAGTGGTACTACAAATCTACTAGCAGAAACAAGTACTACTATAAGGCTTCAATTACTGCATAGCATGAGCTAGTTTTTGTAACATTCACGGCAGTTTACAACAATAGTACCACTTGTCCTTCATTAGTACAACAATACACTGTCCTTAGACCATAACGAAGTGTACTTTCCAGGTGAACCCTCTGGTTTCAAATTCATATTTTCGTTTTTTTTTCCTTTTTTTCATCCTTTACATGTTTCAGAATGGTCTTCAAATAGATGTCACTGAAGCGACGAATGCGTCGAAAACGTCGTCGAGCCTGCTAACACCTCCTTCCGAAGACGATCAGGACGTTAGTAAGGTTTCTTATGAAGGATTTAGTCCTAGTTTAAGTAGCTTATGTAATGTGATATATGACGTTTTGTTTATAGGATTGTCCATCCTCTTGGATAGAATCCTTTCCTATGTAGATGTGTCTTGTGCAAAGTTTGCCTTCAAAGATGCAATGCTGTATTCAAAAGACCTTAAAAAGCCCACTACTAAACTTCGATGATGGAAATACTTCATAATGTCATTCGTATACTTTCCCGTAGACCTGTTTTGGCGTGTCCATTTACCGTCTTTTTATAAAAAGCCGTCTGGGCAAGGAACCTGTTTTTGAATAGAACGCCCATTAGGAACATTCGGAAGTTTTGTGGTAGCCAGTAGAAGTTGGTGAGTGGAAACTGACGTTATCGAGAGAAGTATTCTTCGTATTGTAGCTTTATCGAAATAATTGAAAAGCTATACAGATCCCTATTTTGAAGTCCATTCAGCAATTACAGCTGCCTTTCAGTCGAAGTCGAGCCCAGCACAGTTATCTTGTGAAGCCATTTCGAAAAAGAAGAAGTCTAATGGCGTTCGCAGAACTGACGAGGTTGTAAGGAAAAGTGGAAGGTGAGATCCTAAAGTATGTACTCGGTTCGGAGTATGTCTTCCATTTGCTACTAGGTATTGGCACGAGCCTGCCAGCGATTTGCCGCCTCGTCGTGGTGGGGAGGTTTTCCTGGGTGTCGGATTGCGATGTGCAGCGGGCGATCCATCCTCTGACAGGATCTCCCAAGTTGACAAGTTCGGCGTTTCCATTAGGAAACCCAGTTAAGAATAAATGAATGCCAGGATCTGCCACCGTCGTGGTACCAAACTGGTCTCATGAGGGGCAAATCTCCTGATCCACAAGGGCGGGACTGCCCATGGTGACGATCTGTAGCAGATTTTGGCCTGGCTGACCTCGGGAACTACAGTGGCTAAACCAACAGAACTCCGAAAATATGGAGATTATGCTGGAGTCCGCACAACCAGTGAGGGCGGGAAATCCAAGTATGCAAGTGAGTAAGTATTGGCAGAAGAGTCGACTTGTTTTGGTTGTAGCTAAAGGTTTCGGTTCTCATCTTTGTTTGCAACAGATTGTGTTTTAAGCGAAAAAGTGCTTTACAGGATTACAAGAACCTGTGATCCATCAGCTGCTGAATTTGTCGACAACTATGTTGATTCTAAGAGATTGAAGCAACGTAAGTTTATCCTATTATCTTTAAAAGATTTTATTGTCGCACTAGTCAGTTGTAGCATTCTTGATGTTCTTTGTTCCAGCTCGGGTTGTACAACCACCGAAAGGTGGTACACGTATACCAAATATGGTACCACGAAATAAAAGTACTAAGGAGAAGGACAAGTTGTCAATTGACATGGTTGGTCCTCGAACAAGAAGTAGTCTTGCTGAGCCCGTCTCCCCTTTTGGTGGCACTCGACGACGAAATATTCATGTTGAACTCACTGCTAGGATTGGTCCCGATCATCAGGTTACTACAAATTTTCTTCATAGGGGATTCCTAGAGTGCCAGACGTTCCTGTACTTTCTTTGTAGTTCTGCTACTGTGACTTACTCAAGCGATGTTTCGACGGTTTTTCATGGAGCTAAACAAATTCACATTCAAATTCGAACAAATGTATCTTTAATTTATTGCCTATTCTTTTTTAACGGCAGGGTGTTATGTGAAATATTGTAGTATTGTTTAATATTGTCATAATAAATCATAAATATTGTCATAATGATGCTGAAATATTTGAAAAACTTCAAACCGCTGGTGTCTGCGGTGGAGAACGAACGCGCTGTTACCGTTTCTAGGGTTAACACGTTCGTCACCCCACCATGCGAGTCCTTCGTTTCACCTCTTACTCACCTGTGTATTGATATTGACTTATAGGTGCTATTAGCAGGAGTTTTGCAAGCATCTCATCGTCATTATGGTTATAATTGACTGCAGTTCTACTCGTACTGAGACTTGGTTTTCACGTTAACTAATTAAGACCCGTATAGCAAATTGATGAAGTTGGGGTTCAAATTCTGTTTCTTATGTTTCACATGTCTAAGCCTCACAATGGGAGGATCATTTGCGCGTGGTTTTTTCTTGTTGTGAATGTTTCATTAACACATTAGTGCACATTCATTTTTAGGCTAATTTCGAGCCATTTTATGCGTGTGATTTCGTAGCTCCTTGGCAAGCTGAAGAGGAACCTGAGAGAGAAGAACTGGTATGTCGTTTTTTAGAACAGTGGTATTGACAGATTAACAGTTGACAGAGATTTTTTTTTACTCCGCTATTTTACCCAGTTTAGCCAGGAAATACGATTCACTATATTTTCTAATTGAAGCTATAACTATCCATTGTTGCTTAAAGAAATAAAGGATGAGGCTGTCGGCGCTGATCATCCCCTTAGGGGTACGGCATGCATTCGATTTCATTAAGCATCTTTGGAGGTGATTGAATGCATATTCTGGCCTTTAAAACGACTTGGGTGGTCTACCGATGAATCGAACCAGTGCTGCTATCCTCCCGGGCAAGTCTGATACCAATTTGCCATTGCCAACCCCGGAGGTTGGAAGGCTCGGTGAGCCATGGACGCCGGGATGGATCCCATGTGTATTGCAAAGCACCTCCTACCATCGCGCTGCACGCGCCCTATTGTTGCTTGCTACCCATTTTCCTGTGATCTAGGAGAATTATTCGGTCACACTGTGCTACTTTTTGTCTACAGTATTGTCTACGACTATCTTTTGGAAGCTACAGGCATAGCTATGTTCATGGTTAATGTGCAGGTGGTACAAGTACAGATACTCGAGAGGCAGCGAAAATGTGGCAAGATTTTTACCTAAATGGATTTAAACCAAAAGCCGACCGTTAGGTGGAAATATTTCTAGGAATTAAGCTAGGTGATTTGTAGAGTTGTCTTAAAACGATGTTCCATGAACGGATTCTAGGATTTGCGAGCATACTAGATGGATTTTTTATCAGAATAACTGAATTTTATTTCAAGAATCGTGTGCTCATTTCTAGATTTGGCAAGAAAAACCTAGCGGAAGCTCCGGGTATTCAAATGAAGAGCTTGATGAAGCCTGGTCAGCAATTCGTTCACAGTACGGTGGGAGAATTGAGTTGGATTCGGTTAGTGAAAGAAGAGGTTTTCTTTTAACTTTGGGACTTGATTCATATATTTCAGGTGTTATTTTGTTTTATGAAGCACAACTACAATATTGATGCACTATTAGAAAATATTGAAGTTGAGCAGTGGACAAATTTACCGCAGCCTTTTGAAGAGTAAGTTATTGTATAATTCTTTTATGTATGTTTTGTAAACATTTTATTTAGTAGCACCTTGTCCTCTTCGATTTTTTAAAAGTCACATGTATGCCACCTCATTTTATTCCGTTTTCTGCAGTAAAATCCCCTCACAGCGGTTTACCTTCTCTTCGTCTCTAGAAGACGTTCCCGGGTGTTCGGTTACGTTGTACATCGGGGGGATTCATCCCCCAGCAGGGCTTTCCAAACTGAAGAGTTCGGCGTTGCCACCAGAAAGGCCAGCTAAGAGTAAACCAGTACGAGCATCCACTACCGTCCTGGTAACAAACTGGTCCCATGGTGGCAAATCTCCCTCTGATCCACAAGGCCGGCGATCACATGTAGTGGTGATTACCTGGGGCAGATTTTGGTTAGGCTGACATCGTGACTCCAGGGATTTACAGTAGCTAAACCAGCAAAATTTTGAAAAAATGGAATTTTTGTTGGCGTCCGCACAACCAGTGAGGACGAACCATCCAAGTAAATAGGTAAGTACGTAGTAAAATCCAGCATTTCAGTCTGAATGTGGCTCAACAACGAGAGTTTGAACGTATTCTCAGAGACCTAAAAGGGAAAAATTTTGGAGCCATTCAGGACAAATTCGTATGATTTGATTTGCTTTTTGCTTATTAGTGAATGTATGAGTATTACTCAATGTGTTTTATTTAGATGCGACAATATTATCTCGGTGAGATTACTAAGTATTATTACGACTCCAAAAGGCGATCCTGTATACATGAGCGTTATACGCAGTGCACTTGCAGAGAAAGGTATATACACAAGGATTATGCTTTTCTATATATAAATTCGGGGGAATCGTATGAGTTTTTAACGATTGTTTTAGGCTTACAAGCGAAGTTGAAGTGAAAGTACCACGTTTTGAGTGCGCAAACTGTACGAAATACTTGTGGGAGGGGCGGCCCAGGCCGGCGAAGTACTGTGCTATTTGTCAACTTTATTATAGGTGAGCTATTCGAGAGTAAGTATTGTAGCACGCCTATTATGACATCCGTGAATATTTTTTTTTGTGTATATGTGTGCATGTGTGTCTGTTCTCGCTGTGGGAAAACAAACTTATTCCTTTCCTATGTACTTGTACCATGAATGGTAACATGCATACCGTCATGGTTATAATACTGTAGTTTAATGTAATATGTAAGGATTTTATACTCTTTTTGACGCAGTCAAAGACCGAGATCGGTGTAAAGTGGGGATAGGGTTATTCAAATCGGCTCAAATAAATAACCCTGGAATTTCGGAGGAGCAGCTTGTGTTATCCACAGATAAGTCGTTCCCCCACCCACCCACACCACCACCACAGCTATAACTCGACGAGCTACATGTGGCAACCATTTTGGCAAAAAGGCTAAAATGAGGATATTGTTAGAAAGCATGATGCTTTCCGTCTCCTATTATTGGATGAAGTCCTTTGGTCAAGTTCAAGCTCGTTGCAGGACAGTGTGACTTAGTGGTACGCTTCATTCACTGGACAGCTCTTTCTTTTGTAAAACCCTGTTCCTCCTTTCATGTGGTTTTCTCAGGTCACCGATTGTTATGATCAACATTGACATTTGTTTACTATGTAATCTGTGCCTTTATTTACTTGTCTTCATGTGGGCGTGTTTGTGGTACTCATCTTTTTAAATGTGTTTCATCCATTCTTAACGTCTAAGTGGAAAACCGTTTTTATGTTAAAGTGAACTAACTTAGCTGTGTAGACTCTGTCGAAGTTATTTTAAAACCGACCTTCTTTTAACCTTTTTTAACCTAATATAACCAATCAATATTTAAGATTTCTTTGATAAGCCTACACGACGTCAAATTCTGTTGAAATCAGTCTCAAATTTGCGTTCTACTTGAAGGATTCATTTTAGCTTGTATTGTAGTGCACGCGGTGTAGGTATTTATTGATTGGGACTCTTGGGAATATGTCGTTTAGAAAGACTGGTACTCATCGAACTGCCGTTGGAAAGTTATTCGAAACGGATGAGAGAATTGTAAGACGTTGGATTCAGCTGGAGAAGGATAATAAAAGAGCAATGTCGAGTTCAGAAGTAGGTGGAGGTTACTCTTAAAAGAGAGGAAAACGCTTCTAACAGTGTGCTTTCTAATTCATAGGACGACGTGTCGGAGTGTAGGTTCTAGTCAAAATACTATTCTTGTTTGAGTGAGATAGAAGTTTTATGGTGGTTGTGAGTATTTCATTTGTTATTACTTCTATTTTTTTCTTAAAATATTTTAGTAAGGAATATCAAATGGGGTGCATGTGGCGCAGTGGTCGGGGGCAGCTTGCGATGCACATGGGATCGATCTCTGCGCCTCTGGCTCACTAAGCCTTCCATCCTTGCGAGGCTGGTAAGTAGGTACCAGACTTGTCTGAGAGGATAGCAGCATTAGCTCGATACATCGGTACGCGTCCACGAGCCATTGGGAAGGCCATCATTTAGTCACCTTTCAACGATGCTTAATGAAGTCGAATGCTTAGCACATCCCTCAGGGATTGATCAATGCCGAAAGTTTTATCCTTTTTATTTAGCGCATAGCTTGTTTGTAAATTATGATAGTTTCAATGTTTATTTTCTGTTATTTTTTCTAGACTTGCTCCAAATTATTTTTTTAATCAATATTTGCACCTAAACTAGCAATCTTGTTCTTACGTTAAACAATTCCGTTGTCCTAGGTCCTTGAATGGCTCGAAGCTGAGCGTCGCGAGGCTGTTGCCATGAATCCAGATTTCGACGAGGTTGGTGCATTACTTTTATTTCTGGGCGTTTCTTTTCCAGAACATGTAGTAAGGTTTGTTTATAGCAATACTTAGCCTTTCTAAACTTCCATATGGTTGTGTCGTCGTATTAATGAAAATGTTTTCCCTATTGCGCGATCATGCATACCGTCAAACTAGTCTTCCAGTAGTGGCAATACTGGAGCAGTTATAATATTTGTACTGATTTGGTGATCGGGTTCCACTTCTCTAGCAGAATGAATGGAATTCAATGTTTTGGACGCTTTTTGAAAGTTTTTCTTTAAACAGAAATGGGAAAGAATCTAATCGCAGCATTTTCTCCAATTTGCGACTCTAAATTTGAAGGAACATTAGAAGTGTTATGGACTTTTTTGGGCCTATATGTTTTGAGACGAATTCATTATTCAGAGCAAATATTTTATCAAGAAACTACACTGAAAGGGACGTTGGGATATTCTTGGATATTATTTGTTTCGGCCATGCTATTTGCTCTGTAAAAGTTCATACAGGAATTTTTAATTACAGATTCCAACACATCCGGTGAAGAAAAAGCTCACTAGCGAGCAAATCATGGATTTAACGCAGAAGTTCAAACCTTTAACAAATCCAAGGTTTGTTTCAAATTGTTAGTTCGGAGGTTGTGGACGCCAGTTAGTAATGGAGTTTCTACTGGGAGAAATATGAGCAGTGAGATAAAAAGGATAAAGGATAAAGCTCTCAGCGTTGATCAATCTCTGAGGGATGCGCTATGCATTCGACTTCATCAACTATCGTTAGGGATGATTGAGTTTCTCAGCTTTAAATAAGCATATCATAATAGAGTTCAATTGAAATAAAGTACATTAGTATCTACAAGCCGTTGCCAACACGACATCACTTATTTTGCTCTGCAGCGGTAGAATTCTGGTTCTCTGTAGCACACGATTTTTCAATGCCTCTATTTCGAACAGCGAAATAATTGGACAAGGGAGATTTTATCGGGCAGGACATCTTCGTGTCTCCAAATGCGTCGTCAAAATGCGTATGTGTCCCGAATGCATCGTATGTTTGCTACTGCTGGGCTTGCATAGAGAATTTCAACGATTCAAACTTTTGAAGATTTTACTCGGCAGAAAAATTTGAAATGAGAATAACGTCTTGGGATTGTATACATACCTTTGTAGAAATAAGGTGAATTCTGTTCTGTAAATCTATTGAGTCATCAAATTCACCATTGTAACAATTATCGGAAAAAATTGACGGGATTTGTTGAAAACCGGCTTTGTGACGTTACGAATACTTGGATATTTAGGTGGCCCGTCTTCAATGGACTAGCATAATTTCCATTTTTTTTTCGCATTTTTGCTGGTTTAGTCATTGTGGTTCTTTAGAGTCCCGAGGTCAGCGGGACCAAAGTCTGCACCAGGTCGTCATCACCACAGACGGCCGCTCTTGTGGATCAGAGCGAGATTTTCCACTTTGCGACTTGTTCGATACCAGGATGATGGTGGATTCTAGCATTGGTTTACTCTAAGCTGAACTTCCTATTGGGAACGCCGGGCTCCTTTTTTTCAGGTGGGAGACTCTGCCAGAGGATGAATCTATCGCTGTACATAACAGCCCCACACTCAGGAACACTTCTTCCCTAGCCCTCTCTCCCTCCCTCCTCCTGATGAGGCTATAAACTGTTGGAAGATACGTTACGAATGCGGTGTTTTACAAAATCTACGGCTTCTTATGAGAACATTGGAGTTTAGAAACAATTTGTATGTTTGTGTATCCTCGGGAGTGATGGAGGGAGGGATATATCCAGTAACTCTTCTACGATTCCGTTTATACCTTGTCGATTCGTTTTTGTGCCATTGAGTAGGGACTAACTCATGCGCAGTAATTCTGTTTAAAAGAAATGCGATGAGCTATATACTGTGTTCAGGAAAAGGTGGTAAAGTAAAAATAAGGAAGGACTAAGAATTCACAATGTTGTCCGTGGTTAGTCATATTGAAGAAAACACTTTTCCAGTGTATATGGAAACTGCTCTATGGTTTTACTAGTAATGATTCCGCCAATGCATGCTGCAGCCTTCTGTGGTACGTAGAAGGATAAAGGATAAAGCTCTCGGCGTTGACCAGTGCCTGAGGGATGCGCCGTGCGTTCGAGTTCATTAGGCATCGTTAAAGGTGATTGAATGCATATCTGGCCTATATAATGTCTAGCTGCGATTACCGATGTATCGAGTCAGTACTGCTATCCTCTCAGATAAGTCTGATATCAGCTCCCTATTCCGGAAGCATGGAAGGCTCGTTGTACGTAGTACGCTCTCTGATGTCAGCCTTTTTTAGTGGTTTGACCAAAAAATACTTTATGTAAGAGAGTTATGATAAAACTAAGTTTTACGCCATAGAAATACCAATCCATATAGCTGTTTTTAGAAAGGAACTGGTGTATTGTGCTCAGCGTGAGAAGGTATGATATATTCAAGAGTACTATTCTTATGTGGTAGGCGGCATCAGTGATTTATGAAAATGCGAAAGTTTCGTCGCCTATCTCTTACGGTGACTATTCGGAATGTTAGAGTCTCAAAAAAGGTTGCATGCTAAGGTCTCAGTGGTGCTTTGTGATTGTTGTGGAATATTTGGTTTTTAAAACAATTGAGGCCAAAACGCTCATTTATGAATGGGAAAAAACGTGAATATTGTTTAGTATACCACAAGCTTTCTTAAGGGTTTATGTCAACTAAGTGGTATATGGGATGGTGGCCATGGGTTCTGTTGACACTGAGAGCCATGATTACAGCTGCGCGTCACAGATTATTGGAATTGACAAACAACAGCGCTGCACTTAAAATGGTTGACTCAGGTAAAACGATGTGGTTAGTATGCATGACTCATCTATCGTTCTGTTAGTATTATCACACTTCTGCATTATGAGTCATTATATTATCTAATTCTTCTATTTTTTTAAAAATAGATACTTAAAAATGACGCGTTAAATGTAGTAGTCAAAAATCAAATTGCAGTTAAACCTCCAAATATAGGCAGTTGTACCTTTAAAAGATCTTGCAGTGCACAAAATATTCTTGGTTCAGTTCTAAATCCCTCACTTCCCTCGACATCTTCCGTTGCTGTTCGGATAAACTAAGCATTCCATCACTCCGGGTTCGTAATTTTTTTATATTTAGGTGGCCCGTCTTCAATGGACTAGCATAATTTCCATTTTTTTTTCGCATTTTTGCTGGTTTAGTCATTGTGGTTCTTTAGAGTCCCGAGGTCAGCGGGACCAAAGTCTGCACCAGGTCGTCATCACCACAGACGGCCGCTCTTGTGGATCAGAGCGAGATTTTCCACTTTGCGACTTGTTCGATACCAGGATGATGGTGGATTCTAGCATTGGTTTACTCTAAGCTGAACTTCCTATTGGGAACGCCGGGCTCCTTTTTTTCAGGTGGGAGACTCTGCCAGAGGATGAATCTATCGCTGTACATAACAGCCCCACACTCAGGAACACTTCTTCCCTAGCCCTCTCTCCCTCCCTCCTCCTGATGAGGCTATAAACTGTTGGAAGATACGTTACGAATGCGGTGTTTTACAAAATCTACGGCTTCTTATGAGAACATTGGAGTTTAGAAACAATTTGTATGTTTGTGTATCCTCGGGAGTGATGGAGGGAGGGATATATCCAGTAACTCTTCTACGATTCCGTTTATACCTTGTCGATTCGTTTTTGTGCCATTGAGTAGGGACTAACTCATGCGCAGTAATTCTGTTTAAAAGAAATGCGATGAGCTATATACTGTGTTCAGGAAAAGGTGGTAAAGTAAAAATAAGGAAGGACTAAGAATTCACAATGTTGTCCGTGGTTAGTCATATTGAAGAAAACACTTTTCCAGTGTATATGGAAACTGCTCTATGGTTTTACTAGTAATGATTCCGCCAATGCATGCTGCAGCCTTCTGTGGTACGTAGAAGGATAAAGGATAAAGCTCTCGGCGTTGACCAGTGCCTGAGGGATGCGCCGTGCGTTCGAGTTCATTAGGCATCGTTAAAGGTGATTGAATGCATATCTGGCCTATATAATGTCTAGCTGCGATTACCGATGTATCGAGTCAGTACTGCTATCCTCTCAGATAAGTCTGATATCAGCTCCCTATTCCGGAAGCATGGAAGGCTCGTTGTACGTAGTACGCTCTCTGATGTCAGCCTTTTTTAGTGGTTTGACCAAAAAATACTTTATGTAAGAGAGTTATGATAAAACTAAGTTTTACGCCATAGAAATACCAATCCATATAGCTGTTTTTAGAAAGGAACTGGTGTATTGTGCTCAGCGTGAGAAGGTATGATATATTCAAGAGTACTATTCTTATGTGGTAGGCGGCATCAGTGATTTATGAAAATGCGAAAGTTTCGTCGCCTATCTCTTACGGTGACTATTCGGAATGTTAGAGTCTCAAAAAAGGTTGCATGCTAAGGTCTCAGTGGTGCTTTGTGATTGTTGTGGAATATTTGGTTTTTAAAACAATTGAGGCCAAAACGCTCATTTATGAATGGGAAAAAACGTGAATATTGTTTAGTATACCACAAGCTTTCTTAAGGGTTTATGTCAACTAAGTGGTATATGGGATGGTGGCCATGGGTTCTGTTGACACTGAGAGCCATGATTACAGCTGCGCGTCACAGATTATTGGAATTGACAAACAACAGCGCTGCACTTAAAATGGTTGACTCAGGTAAAACGATGTGGTTAGTATGCATGACTCATCTATCGTTCTGTTAGTATTATCACACTTCTGCATTATGAGTCATTATATTATCTAATTCTTCTATTTTTTTAAAAATAGATACTTAAAAATGACGCGTTAAATGTAGTAGTCAAAAATCAAATTGCAGTTAAACCTCCAAATATAGGCAGTTGTACCTTTAAAAGATCTTGCAGTGCACAAAATATTCTTGGTTCAGTTCTAAATCCCTCGCTTCCCTCGACATCTTCCGTTCCTGTTCGGATAAACTAAGCATTCCATCACTCCGGGTTCGTAATGTTGGTTCCAGGCTTGTTTCGGAAGATCACATTAACAGTGATCCATCTAAGGTGTTTGGTAGAGGCGAATGTATGGCGCATTGCTAATGATTGGTCAACTCTGAAAGCTTTTTCATTTATCTTTTATACATGGAGTAAATGGCCCTTGTAGAGCAGTGGTTAGGGGTGTCTTGGAATACACGGGTTCGATCCTGCGCCCCAGACTCGGCAAGACCTCCATCCCTCGGGTGGGCAAACTGGAACCGGACATATCTGGAAGGATAGCAGCACTGACTTGATAAATCGATAGACCAGAGCTAGTGTCATAGTGTGGGCCAGGTATGCATTCAAACATCTCTAATGGTGCGTGATGAAGTTGAATGCATGGCAAATCCCTAAAGAATTGATCAACGTTGAGAGTATTTTTTACAGCTGGTGAAATCAATTGTTTGCGTTTTACTTCTTATTCAGTCGTGATTATGTTCAAATAAAATCAACAAGTATATAGAGAAGAGTCTAGGAGGTGTATTCGTATATTTTTTTCCAAATCAATATTGGAAAAAATGAAGTCGGGATGCTTCGTGACACAGGTCATGGATTGGTAGGTCTAGGTAGTATTAATGAAAAAAGGATCAAAGTTGAGACCTTCAAATTGGGTTGAGAATTTGGGTTAATATTATATATTGGAAGGAACTAATGTTAATATCCGAATGATCTTATGCGTGCTTTAAGGTGCGCTCTACAAAGTGATTTTGGCAGTGTGGTCAGTCGGGTAGCTCTCGAAGGCTTCGGAGATGATGAAATCCTGGAAATTATCAGAGGTGTTCCTTGAAAAGTAGTTGTACATTTTCCATTAGATTGCAGGTTGACAGAATACTTTTTTATAGCTTTCAAAAAAGTTGGGAAGAAGTTCGGTGAAGTGTCGAAGATTGTTGGAAATCGAACGCCACAAGAGATCTCGATTTTTTATCGACGTTACAGGTTACAGTATCACTTGGACGCGGTATGTCTAGAGTCTGTATGTGCTTAACAGTGCTTCTAATATGAATCATGTATTATCATTCATAGTCGGAAATACTTCGGCTTTTCAACCTTGAACAGTCATCTCTCAGCTCGTAGTTAACACTTATTAATTGAAGTGAAGACCTTTAGTATATTAGATCTTTGCCTCTATGAAACAAGTTTTCATATTCTAACAAGAATCAATTCTAATTTCTTGAACCCTTTGAAGTCCTTTCTCCGTCGAGTCTCGTTTTTTCCTTCAAAGAAGGGTGCAATTCAACAGTATAATGTTCATTAGATTTAAATCCACAGGGTAAAATGTCTTCTGTAAATCTACCAACGTCTATGCTCAAGAACTCTAGTTTTCAAAAAAAATATCGGCGATTATCGAGAAACAAGTATTGTGTATTATAGTATTATGTATGTGTTTAAGTGTGGATCTTTGTGCTTTCTAGACAATGTTTGTGGCAGTAATCGAGTATGAATGTTTATTTGATCTGGATCAAACTTATATTTCTGTTACCTCCTAGAAAACGCAATCTCGTCCAAACGTCGGCTTTTTGGAACGTGTAATATAAGAAACACGCTTTTTTCAAAGTAGGATACTGTAGCGTTTTGGTAAAAAGAAGGTTAACTACACGCTTATCTTAGAATTTGGTATGGTTTGATAAATAGTGCTAGGAATCCGTACTTACGGTTTTTTGTTTTTCAGGTATTCGAGAGTTCACGTAAAGCCGTCTTGCCTCCCATCATTGCCTCATTGACGAAGAACATAAACCCTGAAAATAGTTCCTCGTCTCCTACACCAGAACCTGTTTGTCGAAGAAAACGAGCTGGTTCGGATCCGTCATATCCGGAGGGGGATGTGGTTCCTATAAAAACCACTCGCATAACGAGGCAATCGGCAGCTTCAGTCCTTCGTCATCCAGCTGAGAAGGAACATAACGGCCGGTCATAGCTTTTTTTCTCGGTTTTATTCCCAAGGATGGACCTTGATATGGAAGATGCATAATGCACTGGTTTTTTTTTTAAAATTTGTCCTGATAAAGATATGAGATTTAATTATGGAAAATACGCGAATATTGAACAATTATTTCAACGTTGTCATCAATCATTCCCTCCTTAGTCGTGCAAGATCCATTATTGATGTCATTCACAAAGAGCTCTCTGTTGTCCATCCATTCGTCATCAGCTTACATTAATGTTTTTTATACTGTTATCAGAGGGTATTAGTATGTGTAATGACGGTGTTTCGCTTGCGGGTGTAAGAGTCTTGACCTTATTCCGAATCGTTTGTAAGTACATGTATTTGTTTTCGTTATCGTGTGCTGAATAGCACCACTCTTATCTCACTTTTGAAGGCTTTATGGTTTCGTAAATGATTTTAGGTAGAAATAGATTCTATATTTACTGCTGTTTTAAGAGTTAGCTATTTTTGCTTGACCTCTGACAATCTACGTATTTCTCTAGAGCACCTGTACGGTTGTGGTATTGGACATTCAACCGTTTTTTTTTTCTTCAAATGATTAAGATATTAGTGATATAATAATTTATGATAAACAATATGTGATTGCTTCATAGAGTCCATACAACCGCTCTTGTAATCAACATGATTTGTTTCCATTTTGTAGATGTCGCTGTAATGCGGGTGTTATAAGTTCTACTATATGGTTGTTGTTGCACAAGAATCCCCGCTTCTCTACGTCATTACCATTTATTGCCCATGTTATATAATGTCATAGTCATCCGTCTGTTTGAACAGCTCTTCTATTTGCACCATTTCATTTCTCTGTTTTATCTGTATTTTGCGGGGTAAATTTCCACGTGGATGATATGCTCAGCGTTTATGATTCTGTAATATAAAAGAATTCTACAGAAAAGTCGTTGATAAAAAGGACAAAGGATAAAGTTTTCGGCGTTGATCAAGAGGGACGCGCCATGAATTCGACTTCATTAAGTATCGTTGGAGGTGATTGAATGCATATCTGACCTTTGCAATGACTCGCGGTGGCCTGCCGATGTATCGAGCCAGTGCTGCTATCCTTGCAGGCAAGTCTGGTACCAATTTGCCGACCCCAGAGGGATAGGAGGCTTGGTGGGCCATGGGCGCGGGGTCAATTCCACACGTGTGTTGCAGTGGTGCCCCCAACTACTCACTGCGCCGCAGGCGTCCTTCAAAGAAAAGTTACATCCATTTATTTATGATCTCATAAACTGATTTTCTTTAGCTGGTGCAAGGTTGGTGTGTCTTCGTTGTCGTTGTTGTTGTTCGTGTTGTTGGTCGATGGCTGGCGTTTCGGCGATTTCGCCTTCCTTAAAGCCGTGATGTTACATGTTAGGTAAAAAGGAACATGTTACATGTTAGGTAACCTCACGGCTCTGAGGAAGGCGAAATCGCCGAACGTCAGCCATCGACCAACAACACCAACAACAACAACAACAACGATGAAGACATATACCAACCTCACAACAACTAAAGAAGATTAGTTTATGAGATCATAAATAAATATATCAACTATATATGCCGAGGTTTACAGAAAGTCGGTCTTTTGAGTCGTTCCATTGTATCTGCAATGGTCAAGAATTGTTTAATTCCTGCTCTGTTTTCTTGAATCCAAGAAGTGAAAACGAGTAGAATGTAAGGAGCCTTGCAAGTTCAAGAAATTATGGTAGAGATAGGAAGCGTTTTAGAGGGATTTGTGACGATTGCGAGTAATCGACTAAAGAAAGTAATCATGATTTACCCCATTTCATAAATCGTAAGTGCTGTAGGAAAGGTGCCGAACAAATTCGGTACTAATTAGATAGAATAAGAACAATATAATTAAAAGCAGCTTTGTAGGTAAGGCTTCATGCTCATTTCCCATTGCAGAACCTCACATTTGAAACAGAACAAACCAGACGTTATGGAAGAGGTTAGTTTCATCTGTTGATCTGCTGACCTCGTGACAACACAGTCTGCGCAGTTGTCAGTCTCATTCCTTTTTTTGCCAGGAACAGTAATTCCAAGGCGATGGTCGACACGAATGACCGTTTTTTATTTATCACAGTTCTGTTTTGCCACCAAAAAAGCCGTGTGGCGTTCATGTTTATGTAATTCCTCCCTTGCATTGTCATATCTGGAGAAACGATTCAGTTAATGGAACTCTAAGTTTCTTGTTTAACTATCAGTGCCTTTTTTTCGAAGATTATAGAATAAGATAGGTGTTAATTTCTCAGTAGAATTAGAGTAAAAATCAACTGTTACGACAAAAGATTGACACTTGTGTAAGAGTGCAGTGTCCTTCAGTGCTAAATTTGTGCCACTGCGACTGCTCAGGTCTGCATAAGTCAATCAGGAACCGAGGAAGACAGGATATACTTTGCACTTATGGTTTACTAAGGTTTCATTCTTTTCATTTAATACAGGTCCTTTACTCTTTCAAAAATATGGTATAGAAATATCAGCATTTTTCAGCTATCAATTGAGCTATTTCGATGAAACCAAGGAAAATTAAAGCGTTGGATTCGAAAATATCTACAGGAATAACACTTAGGAGAAGTGGATAAAATAATTCCGTTAATTTACTGAGTCATCCTTCATTAACCTGCTTATCGACTTGTAAATATTCAGTCAATTTATTATGATGAAGTAATAACATTAAAGGACGATTCAGTGAAGACGAGAAAAACGATCACAGCCTGCAAGTGCAAAAGGAGCCACGACGAAAGAAGACCATAAAGAGTATACTTGTCGGTTTTTTGACTCTAGAATGTGTAGAAAAAGAGATTACTACATTAATTCTCCAAATTCAATATGGTGGAGCCTTCATAACCACATACCCATTTCGAAATGTTTTTAGTAGATTTCGAAGAGGATGATGAAGTGAGGGAGTGCAGTGAGCTTCGTACACCAACACGAGCCCATAATTAGTAGAACAGACCTATTCTATTACCTAGTGATAAATTTCCTCAGCACAACATTAAATTCTTACTTTATTTCAGATACTAAGGAGATGTCTCTTCTGATTGTGTGCTTCCGAGTACTTCTTCCATTCGTTTCATTGCCGTGGAGAAGACACTCACTGAAATGAATGGATTCGCCTATGGGTTTCACTACCACTTGAGGATATGATATGAAACCTCGTTAACGTTTGGAATGTTGGCCGGCACGAGTTTTCATGATATCCGAGAAAGTCGTGCTTTGGCGTTCTCAAGTCTTCACCACAGGCACTCACCGGCGCCTGGGTATCGAATAGATTCTGGCAGCTCTACGACTAGGATTCTTTCAGCACCCACTTCTATAACAAGGACGATTCCTGCAACCAATCACTTAAGGACGATATAGCTGGCCGAACTTGGCGCCATTGTAATGTTCTTAAATTAATACACACCTGGTTGTATAAGAAAAACTGGCATAATATAGGGTAAAGAAATGAGGCGCGATCAAGCGAACTTTTAAAGAGTATTCACTGCAATAAATTATAAAGGAAAGGAGTGATGTGCAGCTTAATATCGCGCGAGAAATTAGAGCCCGATATTTCTCACTTTCATTGAATTAAGCTTTGCATTCATCCTGTTGCTTTAAGAAGGCATTTATGAAATGCCTGGCTACTCAACGTTTCTCTAGTTATCCAAGGATTGATTTTACATGAGATTTACACCAGCTTTACAACCAGATTTTTATGAATTCAGATCAAAGTTAGCTATGAGCTTGTAAAGAGGCGTTAAACATGGAAGTCCTCTGTCTCCAAAGTTACTCTGCACCACATTTGTAAACACTACGCGGAAACTAGAATGGGACAACATTACAGTGATGGTCGATGACCTACACCCACACTGTCCTCGTTTCGCTACAAATGACATCGATCTTGAAACACCAAAGAATTGCATAGTTTTTATGTAGCAGAGGCCACTAACCACTGCGCTGCATGCGCCGCAGAGGGAGGAAACTAAGACAATACATGAGAAAATAACATGTTTCCAATATCCCGCTGGTGCTTACGAGCAGTCAGTGTGGTGCAAAGCTCAGCGCCGCAATTGAACTAATTGGGGCATCATAAAAATATTCCAGGTGAAGTGATGCACAGAAAAAGCACATCTACAGCTTTAGAATTGCGATGTCCTCAGTACAAATTTATTCCTCACTAATCTGGGAGTAAATAAAACAACACGAAAGCGCGATCAACACTATTGAACACGCTTTCGAGAGGATGACGCAGGGATTATAATATTAGTGACAAAGGAAATCCGAGACTTCAATCCACGCCGTAAGTTGAGGACTGAAGCCAACTCATACGTTAATAACGGTAAGATATGATGTGACGATCCATTAGGATAAGATAAAATTACAAAGCGCTCAAAAATGATCTGTTTCTTAAACGTAACAGACACTTTACTCTAATGAGAATCGTAGAGATGAGTGAGTGTATATTTGGCCAAATAATGAATTCCTTTGGTTAGCAATGCGTGATTTCACCCTGTCATGCAATTTTGAAACAATTTTCTGGCCATAGAGATGTAGAAAGTATCGTCCTGGAGCAAAATCGAACCAAAAACCATGTTATCCGCATTGCATCTCTGACCACTGCTCAATACGCACTCAACAGCGTAGAATAAGATAAGTAGGTCAGTGCAATCGGGCATTTGGGGTGCTGATCAACCCTATTGAGATTCACCGCCATATTTGCGATCCTTTCATTAATTCACTGAGTTAATGAAAGTAGTTGAGGTAGGCACACTGTGACGTTGAGGGACCAATTGGTGAATGAACAATGCTGGCATTCCAACATTTTGCCTTGAAGAATCTACGAGCAACTAACTGATCGAGTGTAGAGTAACTCCTGGGATTACGGTTTTCAACAAACTAATTTTTTCTGAATGTAATGCTTGATTTTTACAACAATAATATCTGCATTTCATAAATAATATATGTATATAAATGTACGTTGGGATCAAACAGTGATATTAGTAGTTTTCAGTCCGGTTCACTTTATTTCATACGAAAAATGTAATATCAGATGTTGACTTAGCGAAAATGTATTGTTTTTTTTTTCTTGCTTTCTCAGCTTAGTACATATTACTTAATATCCAATGTGCAAAGGGCATTTTCTTCGCGTTGAATTGCAGCGTGAAGTTCATCGAACAGATCATTTCCTGGTGTTTTAGTAACCCTTGCATATGATCGCAAGAAGAATCAGAATTTATTGCCTCATTCCATCCTGTTCCTTTTTGAATTCTAGACCACAAATCGAAATTCAACCTAGGTAAGCTGAAGCTATAGCTGAAATCCCATTCTTTTAACTCCTATCTGTTGCCTGTTATTTTGCCACGACGGGATATGATGTGGCTACACTGAAATGGTAACCGCGCTTTCGAAGCCCACCTGATGTCCCGAGAAAGAAATGGTTGAAGACATGGTACAGTAGCAAGCCACCTGTCCAGCTTTCTTGGTGTTCGTGTGAGACTTATTTGTTAAACGTAACCCCTAACCGCTACCCATGTTTAATAAGTACTTCCCATTTAATAGATTATACACAAGCCGGTCCAACGTGTAGAATGCGGTTCATATAATTGAGAGTACACCCACGTACCTGTAGTTGCTCCACATATGCGTTTAAATATCTGCAACTTCAGATGGTCGTAAGACCATTCAGCCTTACGTAGACGTCATCTGCACCCACCTGCTTCCTACGCCAAGTACGCGGCTGTGTGTCAAACAAAGGACGTGATGCTCTTTGTCTCCCTCAACCGAGCGCCATTCACTGTGTAGTTCCATTTTTCAACAGGGAAAAATCACGATTTTACGGATTCTGGCCTGAGTTAATTGATGATTAACGGAATTATGTGTTTCTAGATGATCTCAGTCTAAGGGCCCCAGCATTTGAAGCACGGAACGCGATGAAAAAACGGAGACGATATCTCTAAATAAAGTGGAAAAATTACATGTTTTCAGAGCTGTTGAAGTTATTAGCTAATGAATACTTGTTCGAGCGAATAATATAAACATGGAGCTTTCGAGAGCACGAATTGCGCTAAGCATAAAAAGTGTTCCCTTCGGTTTTTTAAGTGCTCGTGCTAACGTTGTAGGTGAAAGAACAAGTTGTGATTAAGTGTAAAAATTGCTTGTATAGAACAAATCAGACTATCGAATTTACCACTTTGAATTTTTCATTCTCTACAGCTTAGCAGCTTTTTCAGGTTTTTGTCCTTCATATAGAAAACAAAAACCGAAACTAGAGATAACAGAAAAGTTATAGCTGTCATTCAGCATTGAGCATGACGAAAACTACTGGTATGAACAAAAATAATGTAGGTTTTGTCTTTTCCAGCATTACCTTCCCAGTTAGAAATGAATTTCCGTTCATTTGCATTCATACTAATATATTGAGCGCAATGTCCATTTATCTCAATATGTTTGACACGAAAGTAATGGCCGCTTTCAACTATCACCTGTATCACCTGTAGTCCCGTTGATCGTCGAGTGACTCGAGCGGGCGCCAGTAAATCCTCCATTTTTCCCTATCGCGGGCAAGAGTAGCCCAATGGGTTCTCCTCGCTTTAGGGACTCGTCGAGCATCATATCTTTCTTCTAGGCTTTTCGTGAAAAACTCTGACCATCGGGTCGGTGGTCTTCCTGCAGTACGTTTGACATACATACCCATGTATAGCTTGCTGGGCTCTGAACGTGGGGGCTGGTTATACTTCCGGGTAGCTTGCCAGGCTCTCCCAGAGTGGACATGGAGCTTATTTGTTGGAGGCGACTCCTAACCGCCTCCCATATACTTCCCTGTCACTTGATTGCAGGCTTTTGGCCGAATTGAATCGTAGTATACAATCCGCATAAAGCGAGAACGCACCCACACACGCATGCATGAATGCGCCTAGCAAATACAGAAAGTATGTGCCAAATCGGCGCAGAAGGAACAAGGAGTCCATCTCCTGGATCCACCTGCGTCTCAGGGAAGCAAAGGTCGCTTTTGGTCCGCGATTAACCCCCTATCCGCCACCTGGGGACGCGCCACGTAGCCTCGCGACTAACCGGCTCGAGATCCCTCATATGAGGGAGATCCGTGGGCTTTCAACTATGGGCCGATCAATTAAGCCTCATATTAAACGTTACTTTATCTTCGACCTTCAATTTATTACCTTTGAATGAAAATCAAAGGCATTTGTTGGTGTGGTGGGTAGCACTTGATCACTGGTTAGAGTAGTCATGGGTTCCAAGTCTCCTTGAGGTTCCGAGTTTTGCCCATAGTTGAGCAATCTTGTGATTGAGCTTTGCTATTCGGTATAAGGACCTTTCGAATCTACAAGTCTATTTCTTCAGAAAACATCCTTTTGTTCTTTTCGCATATCAAGGTTCACATTTCAAGTAGCAAAGCAAAGAACGAGCGTGATTTCGTTCATCGCAACAAAATGGTGCTCCGCAATACATAGTTGATTTTTGCAGCTGGTATGCTTGCTTAAAACCTTGGGAATGTAAATTCCATTTTCTGCAAATCCTGTTCTACAGTTTTTCGGAACTTCAACTTTGAGCGATTTTCAAACCGAAAAAATGTTGCAAACAGTCATGTAAAACCTAGAGGTTGTAAAGAAAGGTATTTTTATAAGTCTGTAAAGTCCTCTTGTTCCGGGTTGGTCTTGTTATCAAAGAACAACTTGAACAAATTCGCAGAAACGGTCAGCAGTGCCAACCGTAGTGCGGTCAAAGAGCGTGCGAAGGTCGAGTTCAGAAATTTCGTAACAGAGATTGATAATCATAAAGATGACGGTAGGTGGGGAAGCATCGAATTAAAACAAAATGACTGAAGAAGATATTTTGATCTACGGAAATGGTTTTGAATGCTGTACTATCCGTGATTACACAAAGTTTAACAGCTTCAATGGACCGTAATCGATTTGCTTCTATAATAGATTAACGAGACAACAAGAGGTTGGTATATTAAGATTCGTTCGACCACGTTTCAGCGTTTTCATCTTACTAAGAGCTGGACTGCCCTAATTCGATGGTCCACAAGCGGTCATTTTCATGATCTACGTGTTCTTTGTCGCATAAGTGCAGAACTGCTCAAAATAGCATATCATTTTGGAAGACTGCATCAGATGAACATCCATTCTCTATAGAAGATCTGCACCAACATAGGAGACCTCTTTGGAGCGGTGCTCCTCTTCATCTGCACTTCCGAGAGAAGTTAACCAAGAAACCTACTGATTATTTTTTTCAAGGTGAAAGCTGGTTTTTGTGGTACCAAAATCGTTGTGGAAAGTTAGAAAAACGCTAAAAGCTAAGTTTCCTTAAGAATTTTGTTTCGCATCACTTTCAATAGAGACGTTTTAGTTACCGTATTACGCGACTATATGAGGAATCTGTACAACAATGGACGACATTCTCTAAGGTTGCTCAAGAAATAAAGTGGTGAGTCGCCATCAAAAAGAAAAAAAAAAAGAAAATCACAGAGCGTTCGACACAACTCTTTAGGGACGTACTATGTATTCCACCCCACTGAACACCGAAGTTGCACTTCGCTAATACAAAGCGTAACAGGGCTGCTTTATACATTTTTGATCTACGCGGCCGCATAGGTGCGTTGTTTAGCCCGAGAATCGTGTTCGATGTAACGATCATCGGTCTATTTCGAAGACCAGTAGACTCTACGCTAATTGCTAATTCAGAAGAAGTTCATTGTGATTTTTCGGTTTCTCGAGAGATCATCTTATCCACTACGAATTGTGAGTAATGACGTAAATTTTGCTAAAGAGAAGTATTACAAGGAAATAGATAAAATACGGGAAGAGCTACAACGTTCGCGATCTTCAATTCTAGGGCCTAGAGATGCAACTCCGTTGCCGAGCAACTCACGTCCACAATCCAGGAACATTTGGGTGTCCTTTAGATGAGCTAGAATGTACTTCAACAACTGGGTGAGTATTAGTGTTATTAACCAGGTTGTTCTCTCCGTTGGGCCGTCCACGCAGCTAATGATCGGTCTGATTTTAAATAACGATGGATCGGTAGGCAAGAGATCATCACTGGATGCTAACTTGTTGGCTTTGATAAGTAAGTACAGGACGGGACATGTTGGTAAGTCAAGTTTGATTTGAGAAATAACTGATCGTTTTAGCCCAGCCGCTCTTGCCATTTTAACCCATTCGTTGTTTTGCTTTCGGTATTGACTTTTAAATTCCTACTCAGACGACAGACGATAAAGGGAAGCATCTTCAAGGTGCTTTTCCGTTCTCTCAACATCTGACTGATGGGGAATTACAACGGTCTCTCTACCCTTATCACTAACCGATAGTCCATTTTTGCATTTCAGTGATTGGAGCGGTATCTTTTGGCGTGATAGTTATTAAGGACTTTGAAAGTTTTATTCGTAAACGTTCGAAATTTAACGTCAGCTTCATTATTCATGAAACATAAAGCCCTACTCACTCCGAAATGCTCACTAAGATTCTGGTCAAGTAAATGGCAGCATTCCTAACCGTCTGACTGACTAACTGCTAAGAAAATGTTAAGAACTAAGTAACTGAGAAACCAGCCTTTGAAGGATTTGTCCACACCGATTCTGTAGATTTCGATAAGAATGGATGAATAAATTGGAATAGAATTTTAATGACAGTTCTATAACGTTGGTGAAGTGTACAGATCATTTCCATTTCTATAGGTTTACAATGTTATATAAACATAAACGTAATGAACACATTTATATATAAACAAAAACATATAAATAACAGGCTTACATAAACACTCTTCATTGTTTAGCTAGGAGAGTGAATAGCACAGTGGTGAATGATATCGTCGATCAGGAACCATTCTCGCAACTTCCACTTCCTCCCCAACGCACTTTTCCATTTGACGTGGGAACGCCTAAACCCAGCTATTTCCAAGAATGCAAGAAGAATCGTCTCCCATTTTTCGTCGTTCCATTCTACAACATTTTTTGGATTGTATAACATTCAACACGAGGAAGGCAAAATGTTCAAGCAGCAGGCGAAACAACAAGCGAACTATTCCAAGACTATTGTCAACGATAAGTGCCGGGAAAATGAATTGAATGCCAGAAGTGCTGGGATCAGCACTGTAGATGTGATCACGAGTCATGTAAAATAAAAATGAAAAAAATTGTCTAGGTAATAGCTTCATGACCAGAAATTCCTTACTGCATACCGACACTAACCTCAACGTGAACAGAGGGGTTAGACAAAGCTATATCACCTTTCCAATTATTTACAGCAACTATTGAGAACGAATGAAATGAAATAAGATAAAGATCAGTGAACAAGGACTACATCATCTTTAATTGTTTGTTGACAGTGTCTAAATTTAGTAAGGTTGTAGTGGAATTCGAATTACCTGGACTCATGGAGTCGCCCATTTCATGGACCTTACTTTGTGAACGATAGTCACAACGCATTCAAGCCAGCAGAAAAAAGCTCTATCAATCGCGTTGTTTGATTAGGGAGCATCCAAGCATTTAAGAAATCACTATTCTAGTTTATTAATTAAGCAATGACTACAACCCTTAATTAACTGGTGACCTAACTAAACAGAAAAACCAAGGTTCAACTTTTCATTTACTGCCTACCATTATTTTTCACCGCCAGTCTTTCACCTAAAATTATGATACTGCGATATTTGGACCACAGGATTGCTAATTGTATCGTTATGGTGAAAAAATCGGCAGAGAGAAGGGCAGAATGATGTCCTCCAGTGGTGCAGTAGGTAATACGTGGGTCCCCGAAAGAGGTAAATAACGCGTTCGAATTTGTCTTGGGGTATAAGCTTCCCAAGTATATCAGATTCATAATGGTTGTATTTTACACTATGCCGACCAGTGAAAAATAATTACAAGCAGTAAATAAAAGTTAAATAATGTCTAAAGCTACAACGGGTGGTTGCTGATGGCAAAGATCGATACAACTAGCTGAGAGAGAAGCGAAACGAAGGACCCGGATGGTGTGATGGTGAATGCGTTACTCCCCGGGAAGGACAATAGCGCGTTCGTTCTCCACCATAGACACCTGCTGTCCAGAGTTTTGCAAATATCTCAGCATCGTTATAGTTATATTTCGCATATAACCTGCTATTAAAAATAGTAGGTAGTAAATAAAAACGGTTAAGATTGTCTTTACCCTCAGCTTAACTGTATTCAATACCGATTTATGTTTCCCAGATTATTCCTGTTGACGAGTGATTGCCGATGGTACCATTAAGTAGAAACCTGGCTGAGAGAAGGGCAAAGCAAGTGCTTCAGTGGTGAAGTCGGTGACCAAGAAAACATTGCTGATGTTGTAAATCCCATGACCGACTTTCCTTTAGCCGCTGTATTGAAGGGAACGGCCAAATTGACATACAATCTGCTCAGTTAAACGCTGTCGTAACGTCAGCGATCAACATGTAACGCATAAATTTCTATTCGCAAAATAAACAGCTTTTTTTTAAACATTTAGTGTTTTGTTTTACGTAGGAATTTCACTTATTTGGTAGAGACCAACTGCATAGGTTTACATGGGCCACGAATGTGCCTGGTTCAGGCAGAAGAATCAGCCTGATTTATGGCGCGATGTTATTCGCGATCACGCACACTGAATGCGGAGATTTTTGGATTTTCGGAATTTATCCGTAACGTCAGCGATCAACATGTAACGCATAAATTTCTATTCGCAAATTAAACAGCTTTTTTTTTTAAACATTTAGTGTTTTGTTTTACGTAGGAATTTCACTTATTTGGTAGAGACCAACTGCATAGGTTTACATGGGCCACGAATGTGCCTGGTTCAGGCAGAAGAATCAGCCTGATTTATGGCGCGATGTTATTCGCGATCACGCACACTGAATGCGGAGATTTTTGGATTTTCGGAATTTATCCAAAACGCTTCAAGAGTTTAACTCACTAATGTTTTTCATTCCTGTGCGAAGACATTGAGTTGTACTTCAAAATCTTCTCCCTCATGTCTCAGTGTACTTATAAGAGTCTCGCAGACTACTTAGCTTCACTTTAAATTACCGGTTAGGTGTTCTCTTACAAGAAGGAGGAGTGTTCTGCCCGTGTAGTCAACGTAATCGCCCCCTCACGCTTTGCATTGTATAACCGTACTCGAACTCATGCAATCATCATCATTACCATTAGGTTAGACTATGTAGTTTTTCTTTGTATATAGGCACTCATATAGGAGATCACGAACTAACTGGTATAGTACCCAGGATCGACTTTCCATTAACCTCGGCATTGAATTATGAATTCGTCGTTTTCTCTCTCAGCAATCGCGAGGTTGTTCAACAGTATACGCTAACTTCCATACAATAACACACATACAACACAGTCGTAGCTGATGCTTCGGTAGAATCGCCTTCTTCAGAACCGCTTTTCTTCACCTGTTTTCCACCGTAGATGAACAGCGGCTCAGAGTGGCATATGGCTGACGAAGAAAGCAGGTGAAAAAAAGCGGCTATGAAGAAGGCGATTCTGTCGAAACGTCAGCTACTGTTGTATTGTATTGTGTGTTGTTCTATGGAAGTAAACGTATGCGGTATAACAACCTCGCGATTGCTGAACAAGAAAGCAAAGCAACGTTTTATAGCTGCAGTTATTTCAACGGAAATAAGAAGCAGGATAAACGGGACCTTATCCTCGCCAGAATTATCATTTAGGAGCGTTGTCTCTTCCATACGCCTATTCTGAAAAGCTGCAGTTACATAGTCAATCGAAATGGCGGTGCCACGTTTCACGACCGCTCCTTCTGCTGTGCACACACGGGTGGGAATTCGACACATTTTTTTTAGAAGCGGCAGTTTGGTGTGTATGAGATGAGAGGAGAGGCAATGACCCATTACGTCTTCTTTACTTGACTTTCGATACCAGTTCAACGTATTCAACGTAGTCGTTTTCAGATAGGTTAGTTTGAACGTCCGGAAATAGAAGCCAGTTTTCTTCCTGCTTCTCTCGGAAGAACTTAATATACTCTGACTGTTCATTCAAGAATTGGAAACATTTATCCATTTTCTTTTTTAGATACTGTATGATGGAACAACCGTCTACATATCTACAGAAGAATGGTGGCCTGAGATCGATTATTAGTGCTTCCTCCTTAGACATAAATGCAATGGCAAGGCTTGATGTCAGCTACTGTTCCATTGCTAACCCTCTAATTTTTCCGCAATATTTTAGGACCATCTGAAGGTCGATCAATTTAGGCACTCTTTTATGAGGGCAATAAGCTGCTGAATCGAGAAGCCGTACATTTGTACTACTCCTTCATGTTGGATAAGAACAACATGAAGTAGAGGCATTGCTCCACCTGCAGGTATATAAATGACTATTTTGTTATCTGCTCCAAGTAGGAAGAGATGGACAAATGTGTTGAGTTGCTAAATGAACGGTCAGAATACATAACATTCAGCTAAGAGAAGCAGAAAGAAAATAAGTCTCTACTTCTAAGGGCTCAAATTAACTTATGTGAAAGTGGTCACATTACGAAATAGTAACGAACGCCAAGTAGTGAAAACATACTAGTTCATTACCTCTCCTTTCACCCCTCGCACATAGAAAGGGCGCTTTTGAGAAACACGTTTTAAACAATCACGAATTTGTGCAGAAGAAGAGATCAGAAGGCAGAATTCCTGAAATTGGAGAGACAAGTGGCATTTTCCAACGATTGCGAAACTGTGTTTCCTCGGAATAGATGTATAGAAAAACCAAGCTCCCAAGCGACAGCTTCAGCGATAACAAGGTCACGTTTATCCTGCGCTTCATCTGGAACGAAAGTATAGCAATGAAACTTTGCTTAAGATGGGCTGCTAAAGAGAATTCCGTAACAGTAATTAAAATACGAACGGACATTCTAAGATGCCACATTGTTCGCAACCACCTGCATGACGTTCTGTGCACATGGAAAAAAATCTGCACTGTGTGCCCCAACTGTGGAGAAAGCTATTGCATGAGTTCAAAGACTTTGTACCTAATCGTTTGCAAAGCGTGCGGGGACGAATACATTAAGTAGACGGATCGACTACTCCGCGTCCTTATAAAAGAATACCTAGCCACTAAATTTAAAGTGCAGCCAAATGCGCCGCGAAGCTCGCTTAGGACACAAAGACGTGAGGGAGTGGATATTTTTTTTTTTTTACTAAAACGCAATATCCTCGTACAGGGATTGGAAGCATCAGATCGTAAACTCTTAAAGGGTTTTGGATAAATTCCGAAAACCCAAAAATGACCTCAGGGAAGAGTTTCTCGTGATTACGCATGACCTAACGCCGTACATCAGGCTGATTCTTTGATCTGAGACACACATATTCCAGGCTCAAAACGGTGGGTATTCAAAGAAGATGTTAACCTTGCAAATGCGTTTTAATCTAATTAATTAATTAATTTTTGACTACAGGCTATGACACTGCTTGGCTGAGTAGACTGCATGTCAATTTGACCCTGTTCCAGGCTCTGACGAAGACGATACCGCCGAAACGTCTGCTATTGTGGATTGAGAAATGCTGTGACACAAAGCTCGTGCTTGCACCTCAAGAAAAACCATGAATTATTGCTGGTGTTGCTCATGAAACTACCTAATCCTTTTTACACATCTGCTAGTGTTGTTACCATAGAAAAGCATTATTCGAATACGAATGAATTGATTTACCGACATTTCAATTTTTTGAATTCAGTCCGTTCATAGATATTCCATGCAGACATATTAGCGAGTGCAGATTTTAATGGTCAGAGATGCCATGATGTACTTGCACTAGCGCTACAGCATCGATGGCCAACCAGGTTTGGTTTCCCTTCTCTATAGGTTTAACACCTGTCAAGAAAAACACCCTAAAGGCCACAAAAACCGACGAATGCCCATGGTGAACAGTGGCGAACGTTCGAAAGTTTTACGTCAGAATTC
>MQTX01000165.1:1318305-1369980 GCA_009735665.1 Angiostrongylus cantonensis | reverse complement strand
CTCGAAATAAGCGTTTTCCGAGCGTTAGTCTCGAAGAACGTGGAACGCGCGCAGAGCGTGGTAGACGCAAATAGAAGCAGAACTAGGTTAAACTCGACTTTGTAGCAGCGATGGCCTTCTCAAATGTCAGAACCTTTCTGCAGGCTTTTAAGAAAAATATTTGTCATGCCATATTTTGCATGTGTGGCTAATAAACTTAATGTGATGTTCGAAGGCAAACTGAATAGTGGATACTACAAATATTCTCGGTTTTCAGTCGCTTCATGAAAATATTTTTTTAATTTTATTTAACCAGCCTCCGGGTCTAGTGTGCAGATCCCAGCACTTCTCACATTCATTTCCTTGCATTTATTCTCCACGAAGGTCTTCCAACTTTTACGTGTGGCTTTGGCAGCTACTTGAAGATTTCCATTTCATCTTGCATGTCGTATAATGCTGGTTGAGCTATTCTCCCTGGAGTACTGAGATATCCGTACTGAAGCGTTCTCAACTGAACTGCAGAATGTGATTTTTTCCCAGACAAGTTCAGTACCAATTTCCCAACTCCGTAGTGATGAGAGGCTTGGTTGGCCGTGGATAGAGTCGAATTAGCATCATATTCGTGATAACAAACATCACTACGACTGTGCTATCTGTGCTATCCGCCCTCTTTTGCCCAATTTACCTATTTTGATTCCTTTTTTCACTTCTCAACAATCAGAGTGATAAGCATCTTAAAGTACATTTTTGACGACATCATTATCCACATTATATGTCAATCATAAAACAAATGTTGCTTTCGCTTCCTATGAATCCGGTCCTACGCTAAATCGGAATGTTTTCTAGGTTGTTTTGGGAAAATGTAGAATGAAGATTAACAAATTTGTCATCATTACTCTAAAAATTCGACTTCTTAACTGTGTGAGCATAACGACAACGATGCTAAGATATTTGCGAAACTCCGGACCGCACATGTCGGCGGTAGGTAACGAACGCATTATTATCCTTTCCGGGTTCTAACGCGTTCACCATCACACCATGCAGATCCTGTGTTTCACCTGTCTCTCAGCTAGTTCTATCGATCGGTGCCATCAGTAGTAGGCAGAACATAAATGTAAACATTGTGTGAACATAATTCATACAATCATCATGCAGTACCTCTCATGAATTTTTTGTTTTTGTTCAACTCAGTTTCCCACTGCGAGCCTCTTGTCTGTGAAGAAAGGTGACTTTTTAACCAAATGGGTGAAAGCAAGAAATATCGTGTGATCGTCTTATGACCATAGAGCTTTTATAATGTTGATGGATACCATCAACTGCTCTACACCACTTTCACTGAAATCGAACTCTACAGTGACTTCCGGCATTCCATTCATGAGAAAATCACTTCTCTTTCATATGTTAACGAAACTTACCGCTGATAGCTCGAGTGGTGTGTAGGTTTGTGAAGCAGTTTTTTTAAAGTAGACTCGGTGAGGAACGAACCAGCCGATCCAATCAGCTAAGTGTAAAGTGGTATGGAGCGATACAACGCAGCAGCTTCAGCATGTGTCTGCTGATTGAAAACAAAACAAAAAAGCAACAATCGAAAAACCTATGGTCACATTAACACACCTTGCTGTGCGAATGCATCGTGCTCCGCCGAAAACCTCAATGTTAGCGGTGTAGTTGTTGTGGTTGATCGATTTTGGATACGGGTTTCCGTATGAACTACGAAATTCCGTGAAGATGATGACGATGAAAGTGATGACCAACTCTGGTCGAGGCATTCTCTGGAAGAAGATGTAGTTTTCATAGGGTGTGTTTGAACCCAAGAACGCAAAATGCACAAAGTTCAACAAATCAATAATGTTTGAAGCGACTGGGTCTGATGGTTTTTGTTCATAAGACTGATGGCTTAGAGGTAGAATTGCAAACATTCAAACAGGTAATTGATTAGTAAAAAATTAAATATGAGCGATTACTAATTAGAAGGAGTTAGGATCTCCTAAGTAAACAGCTGATGAACGACGATGAGTGTAGATCACTGAGTTGAGCGAACAGATAGATATGAGGCGGACTCACCTGCCCCTCCAACCCTTCTCCTTCCACTTTTTATCATCGATATCGTAGTTTTCGAATAACTCTAAGATATGACATCATCTTGTTCTCGTGCCGTCATGCTGATTATATGTCTGGCTCTTCCTTACTTCAAATATCATAAGAGATTTACAAATGACTTAAATAGCTGTTTATTAACGAGTAACCTTGGAAATTACTCAAAGAGCCATAATGAGAACTTCTGAATGGATAAAAAAGGATAAAGCTCTCGGCGTTGATCAATGCATTCGACTTCATTAAGTATCGTTGAAGGTGACTAAATGCGCATCTGGCCTTTACATTGAGTTGATCTACCGATGTATCGATCCAGCGCTGCTATCCACCCAGACAAGTCTGGTACCAACGTGCCGACCCAGGAGGCCTGGTGGGCCATGGGCGTGGGGATCGATCCCATGTGTGTGTTGCAGTACGCCTCCGATCACTGCGCCACACGCGTCCTTGGTACAACGATAAAACAGGATAAAGCTCTCGGCGTTGATCAATCCCTGAGGGATGCGTCATGCATTCGACTTCATAAAGCATCGTTGGAGGTGATTGAATGCATATCTGAATGCATATCTGGCCTTTACAATGACTCGCGGTGGCCGGCCGATGTATCGAGCCAGTGCTGCTATCCTCCCAGACAAGTCTGGTACCAATTTGCCGATCCCGGAGGGATGGAAGGCTTGGTGGGCCATGGGTGCAATTCACGTGCGCGCCGCAGTGGCGCCTCCAACCACTGCGCCACACGCGCCCAGGTACAACGATAACAAGCAATAATCAGTCATATCAATTGAATAGATTGCAAACAATGAGGAAAAACCATGGGAATAAAAAACTATGCTAGCCAAACAATTACTTAGGGATAAAAAGATGTAATTACAGGTTTGTTTTACAGTACTGTTGAGCCAGTGAGTAATGTAGACGGTTTCCGCTTAGAAATAGTATCCTTAACCAGTTCCGATGATAAAGACACTAAGATGGTTATGAGAGCGCCAAGCGATGTGGATACTCGGCGTCCTCGTCCCCATTCGGTTTTGACTGGACCCTTGATCCCTGATGTGGTATGTTTTGCTCGTTGAAACTGTCTTCTATACAAGACCTACAGTACCTAAATGTAAGCGCTATATGTCATCCGAAGATGTATATTGCTACTGGCGGCTTTCGACTTTGTATTTTTATCTTAGAGATTTTTTGGGTTATTTTATGTTTCACCGAAGTGCGCGCGCAGTACAGTGTTCGGAGGCGCCATGCAATACACATGGGATCGATCCCCACGACCCAGTCTCACCAAGCCTTCCATCCTCCTGGGTTCGGCAAATTGGTACCAGACTTGTCTGCGGGGATAGTAGCACTGGGTCGATACATCGGCAGCCCACTGCAAGTCATTGTAAAGGCCAGATGTGTATTCAGTCACCTTCAGATGATGCTTAATGAAGTCGAGTGCATGGCGCATCCCGAGAGGATTGATTAATGTCGAGAGCCTTATCCTTTTTATGCCGGGACTTTCACGGGTTGTGAAGGACGAACTATGTTAATACGTAACCATTGTTATAGGCAATATGTGGTAATATAGTTGACGGAAATAGTGCGCTCCCAATGCAATTTTACGCCCTACCACGACAGGCATCAAAGCGTTTCCTTCAGCATGGTGCGTCGTTCCATACAATTTTAAAGCCTGGTCTTTCTGGGATCGTATAGCAGTGTTTTATTGAAGTTTTAGATTTGTGTAGTAATTATTGGCGATTTCAAGAGTCGACCTTTCATCAGCCTTGGTATGAATGATCGATGCGCCTCACTTCTGTGTTCAGCTGACACGAGGCCGATAAAGAGGTTTATTCGGTTGACGTTTCAAAGAGTTCGTCTTCCTCAGAGCCGATCATATCGAGTCGGATCTTCTTCAGTGGAGCACCGCTTGAATTATGTAACCTCACCCAGCGGTTTTTGTAGGCAGGACTGTTGTTGTTGTTGTTGTTTTTGTTGTTGTTGCTGCTGCTGATACTCGTGATTGTCCGGTGGTAATAACTAGTTTTCTCCGGAAAATCCATTCTCCAAAAGTCAGTATTACATCGGCTAGCACTTACCCGACAGAGAATCATCGCTCGAGCTTAACATCCACAGTTTGCATTCTGTGGATGCTTTATAGAACGTGGGTACCATTTCGTTATTATAGATTTGTAGTGGAAAAATGGGACCGTTTGCCTTCGCCGTGCATGATGTTCTGCGCCGAATGCCTTCGGGAGTTCTTCTTCATGGACGGTCATAAAATTGCCACTTCAAAGCACATCCGTACCATCGTATTACCCGGTCCACCATACTTGGAGAGTGAAAATTTTATTGCGAGGTAGTATGAGTTGTATAGAATTAGTACATTTCGAAACTTATCAAATCTGCATCGTTCTTGAATAAGAAGCCCGCGTTTTCGCGGAAATCCTATTCTGTCCTATTGGTCCGACCTTCCCCTCTATTGCCCGAGTTGTTTTGAATTCCTTTCGAAAATGTTTTGTGTTATTACCACATCGTATTAAAGTCAGCTAAACCTATAGCCTCGATTTTTTCAACTCGTTTTCGTCTGTTTTTCTTAATTTCAACCGTTGTTTTTTTTCTTCTAGTAAATATCGTCCTCCCAACGGTTTACCGCTTTATCGTGGCTTGGAGGTGTTCCTGGGTTCCCCGTCAGGGTCTCCCAAGCCGAGAAGCAGTCTGGCGTTTCCATCAGCCAAGAGTAAACCAATATCAGGATCCACTACCGTCCTAGTATTAAAGTCGCATGGTGGCAAATCTCCCCCTGATCCACAAAGGCTGCAATTACCTGTAGTGGTGAAGACCTGGGGCAGGCTTTAGCTAGGCTGACCTCGGGATTCCAGTGAACCAGAACGACTCAACCAGCAAATCTCCAAAAAATGGTGATTTTGCTGGGGCGCCCACAACCAGTGAGGTCGAGCCGTTCAAGTATCAAGTATGATATCATTAGCCGTTTACGGGTCTTTGAATTCACTTTCAATTTTTATTAGTGATCTTTCTTCTTTTTAAAGCTTGTTTTGTTGAATACGATGATCCATCTCACTTGTTGTTTAGTCGTGATTTGTGCCTTTATGTTTCCGTTGCAGGCTCCATTCTTACACGTAAATACAAACTAATACGAGATTTCATCTTATCGTTTGCGGACAAACCTTGCTGACTTCTCATGAGAACAATTTATGTCCAAGGTGAACCAAAATCTTGGAATTTTATCCTTGGAGTATTTATAGATAAGTTTGCTGTTTCTCGTGCTAAATCATTCAATGCTATGTTGGGTTTGTCCACTAGATGGCATCTCAAATAGTTTCTCATTAGACTGGAAAAAGACTAGGGGATGCAATTTGTTCTACCCATTGGGTTCGCTATTAATGTTGGTCAGGAAGGTTCCATTATTAGCTCTTCTCCGATCTTCCAGTATTTGCTTGGCATCGTTCATCTTTTCATAAGTATTCATCACGAACCTATTTAGATGTCGCCTCAGTGGTCGTTGTGTTTAACCTTAGTGCGTTCGATTTCAAATACCCGAAGTGCTCGAACTCGTTATGATCCGCACTTGTTTCGAGAACCAGTAACGGATATTAAGCAGGTTTTTTAACAGATACAAGTTTTTGTTCGTTCTTAATAACACCGACTGTAGATCATCAGTGTAAGGTATTGATCACCGTAATAATTGCAGTTTGTTTTTAACATCACTTTCGACCTTTTATTGTACCGATGTGCTCGCACGTCGCATAAAATAATAAAAAACGTAGAGCTCTCGGAGTCGGTCAATCCCTTCGCGATGCTTCATGATTCAACTTCATAAGTATCGTTGAACGTTTTGTACCGATGTGCTCGCACGTCGCATAAAATAATAAAAAACGTAGAGCTCTCGGAGTCGGTCAATCCCTTCGCGATGCTTCATGATTCAACTTCATAAGTATCGTTGAACGTTATCGAGCCTGTGCTGCGATCCTCCGAGACAAGTCTGGTACCAATTTGCCGACTCCGGAGGGAATGGAGGGCTTGATGAGCCCTAGGCACGACGAGCGGTCCCATGTGTATTGAAGGGCATCTCGAACCACTGTGCTTCACGTGCCCTATACGCATACGTCACATGGTAGCCGTAATCATTGTTTTCATGGTGAAATGTTGTTTTCTGTGATTACTCAAAATTGGAATCTTTTCCACTCCAGGGATAATTGATTTCCAACAGAATTGCCATATAATATTGGTAGAGATGCTTATATAAATAGTGTTAGCAGAGATTAGCTTTTGAATAAACCATTTTAAAAAGCCTCAGAAGATCTTATTCCGCTGATTAAAGGGAGTTATTTCGGCTAACTGAATCCCCGGAGTAAAATGTACAGGATTAGAAGCATCCACTCTAGACTTATCATTTTGGAGTCGTCCTTTTAGGTTTTGTTTCAAGGTGCAATCCTATGAGCTCTATCTGGTTTCGAAAAAAAATGCTTAATCCCCTTGGGGTTTCTGTGTGGGAGATTGCAACTTGACACATAAGCGATGATCCCTAATTTTCGTTAACTACTTCCAGGGTTAACAATTCTCGTCAACTTTCACTTGTGACTTTGAGTGAATGTATATCGTACACTTCGCTTTACGATATAGAGATGAGATAGTTTCCAGGATCGACTTTCTGTTAATTTTTGCATTGGATTGTGAATGTGTTGTTTTCTTTCTGAGCAGTCGCGAGGTTGTTATACAGCATATGTTCATTTCCGTTCAAAAAACCCACAACACAACAGTAACTGGTGTTTCGCCAGTATTGCCTTCCTCAGAGCCTGGAAAAGGCTGAAGAAGACGATGCTGCCGAAACGTCAACAACCGTCAACCGTTGTGTTGTATGGGTATTTTGTACGCAAGCAAACGTGTGCTGTATAACAACCTCGCGATTTCTGAAGAAGAAAACACATTTATAGAGTTGATGGTCATTATTTGTTAACTATGGAAATGAATATAAAAAAATCAATTAGCTTCTAATTTGGTCATAAACAGTTAGCGCCGTCGTACTTTGCAATGGTCTCTCAGTAACCAATGGTTGGTATGGAAATGAAGAGTTCTTAGTTGTCGTGATTTTAGCTTGCACTTACTACCACGTTCATTTATCTGAAATAGGAAGTAATTGGAATAAAGTATCTATAGAGGAGTTGGAAAAGGCAAGGTCACCACAATATCTTTTCGTCTCACTATTTAGGAATTAGGGACTATTCTGAAATCTAAACGCTCGTAGGCATACTGTTGTCTACTACCAAGCCGATGAGGTCGTTTACGTTTTTAATCAGTCAGTTCAGGTTAAAATAACGAAAAATTGAGCGTCATTGATTCGTGGGGTCGTGAAATAGTCGGATTTGCGACTCCATTTCATTGTTTTAGAAGCATCTTATGATGCTCATGTTCCCTCAAAATCTCAGCTTCAAGATGTTCAACGTAAAGCATAGAATACGATGTGTTATACAAATATTAGTCATTATAGGCTCATGAACCTCTGGATGAGAATGATGAACGGAACTTTCTGTTTCTAAAAGCGATGAAGAGCGATGAAACGCCAGTGTTTTACAGAGATCACATAGTAAGTATCGGTGACGGAAAAATGTTAGTGGAAGGCAATTAACGACCTAAGAATACTCAAACAAACTCACTTCCAATGTGCTTCTTTTGGTTGCTCTTTGCTGTTTTACATTTTCATAAACTCTAGCAGACAGTATTCATAAGGATTTGGATCAGTGGTGGGGCATACATCCAGTGTACAGACTCGTAGGACGCGGCTAAAACAGTGAAATTTCTCAAGCTTTGTGTCCAACATTTATCGTGATTGTTTTCGGAGAATTTCACAATGTACAATAAATCTTTGTAAAGGTGGGCGATAACGTATGTTTGTCTTAAGTTTAGGTAGACAAGTTGATACGGGTATTCATGAAAAGCGGTGGGAAGGAAACGACTAAGAAACATGTTTATGCAGCTCTAGAGATCATCAAAAGTCGGCAATATAAAGCATGGCGGCAAGCTGATGAGGGCGAGAAGGTGGGTGAGTCAGTAGCAACAATGATTTTTTCCAGAACAAAGTATCGACCAATAATTTCTACATGAAATTGGAATAACAAAGCTTTCTGATTCCAGTGCAACATCGAGTTGGATCCTTTTGTTATTGCTAGAAGAGCCATAGAAAATTGTCATCCTCTTATGAAATTGCAAGGAGTTACAAGAGGTTAGGTTCTTGAACGATTTCGTGACCTTTTCTTGAAGCATGAGTACTTACATATGCTTACATACACTGTAGGTGGTACAACGTATCAAGTTCCGTTTCCCATTGAAAAAGCTGAAGCAGAATTTCGTGCGATGAAGATGATGCGCGATATATGTCGACAAAAGGCTGCTCATGGAGAAACGCATTTAAAGTATGTTTGTCCCTTAAAGCTTTTTAAAGATTATTCTTACATTTTTGATATGCGAACTACTTAAGTATTAGACTGAGATAGAGACAGCGGTCGTTTTTGAACGGGAAAGTTGAAAGACTGTAATGTAGAAAGAACTCCTATTCGAAATAAACACAGAGAGGATCTGCGTATTATTGTCTGTAAAATGCATTTATTACCTTAATATCTTAGAATTCTAAAATTCCGAAGTCGAAGTGTTATTCGAAGGTATTTCTTTCTGTTGCTTGCTTCTCGATGGGTTCCCAAATAATAGTTGTCCAGATTTTAAAACATGGTAGTTTATTGGTGGCATTCGACTAATATGTTGGAGGAAGACGGGTTTTATAGCTCATCTTGTTCAACTTCAGCAGCTTTGCTTAGGTAATGTGTGATAAAACATTTTCATCCAGAGTTGCTTTTTTGACCAATTCTGGATGTATTTCTGCTATCGTTACGTTTAGCTAGAATAGAGCTGATCCAATACTTTCTGCTTAGTTGAGCAAGCTTAGTATCCAATAATTTTAGTGCTCTGTTAGCTGACCTAGTAGTTAAGATCCCCTCGTTTTTAGAACACGACAGGTCATTGGTGATGATGAATGAACACGAGCTTATAATTACTGCTCGATCTTTTAGGGACATCCTAGCCAGCGAATTGTTGTTGGCTAGTCAGAACGAAGGACTTACAATACAAGCAAAACAAGAACTACATAAAACTTGCGAAGCAAATAGAGCTTATGCTCATTATAGGTCTTAGATCACCGCATTGATTCCTTATAACTGATTTTCCAGGTTTTCATTGTTTGTTGGTTTTGAATAAAATGTTATTTGTTTAGCATATTGTTTCTATATATGAACGTGATTTCGGACAGTACTGAATATTGTTTATTTATGTGTCTATATATAAGCACTGATTGTACCAAGATATGCTTACCCGTTATAGATGCAAGCAGGAGGCGTGTCGACGACGTTGAGTGAATTCGAGCAGCAGTACTCACTACAAACATCTGAGGTGTGTCATTACATCCATTTAACATGGTGTTACCGTTCATTTTGTTGAGTGTGGCAGGCAGCGTATAATTTCCCTTTGATGAGGATTTTGGTGTTTTGATAAACGTCTTTTTTGTGGTGTTCTGTGATGATAATCGCAGTCAGCTTTCTGAAGTACTCACCACGGGGACAGGCAGTAGCCTGGTCCGATGGATCGAAGATAAGCTCGCTACGTGACCATTGGCGTTAATTATGTTCTTTTACGACTTATGACACTTTTTAAAATTTTGGGTAGGGTTCCAGAATAGAAAAGTGTGTGCTGGGTGTGCTATTGGAGTTTGGCAGTTAATTCCATTATTTCGTATCAATTCAAGCAATTAGTAGAAAAAGTGTGAATCACCTCAATGGTTTACCATGTCATTGTGGCTGGAAAACATTCCTGGATTCGGCCTGCAATGTACAGCAGGGATCCATCTCTCCAGCAAGACCCGCAAAGCTGAGAAAGAGTCCGGAGTTTCTATCACAAAAAGAGAAGGGAAAGAGTCCCTCTGATCTACAAGGGCTGAGACTGCCTGTTGTGGTGAAGGCATTGGGCAAGCTTTGGCTAACCTGAACTCAGGATTCCATGGAAACATAGTAGCTAAACCAGCGAAGCTCCGAAAAAATGAGAAATGTGCTAGAGCTCGCATAACCAAGGAAGACGGGCCATCCAAGTAGGTAACGTAAAGAGAGGATGTGTGTAATTACTTTAATGCGTGTTGTAAAAGACTTAACATGTGCTACTCAAGTAAGATGCTCATTTTTGAAACAACCACAGTCATGCTGAGATATCTGCAAAGCTTCGGACCGCACGTGTCTGCGGTGGAGAACGAACGCGTTATTGTCCTTTCCGGGGAGTTACGCGTCCATCATCACACCATGGTCCTTCGTTTCCCCTGCCTCTCAGCTAGTTCTATCGATCACTGCTATCAGCAATCACCCGTCAACGGGATTGATCTTGGGGGCCTAATTCGGCATTGAACCCAGTTAAGCTGAGGCTATAGTTGAAATTCGCAATGTTCACTTTTTTATTTACTGCCTTTTACAAGTTTTCACGGCAGGGTAGTATTTGTGAAACAACCACAATGATACTAAGACATTTGCAAAACTCCTAGAACTAACTGAGGGATAGGTGAAACGTTGGAGCCGCATGGTTCGGTGGTAAACGTGTTAACCCTCGGAAAGTGTAGTGGCGCGTTGGTTCCCCATCGCAGACACCTGCGGTTCGGAGTTTTGCAAATATCTCAGCATCATTGTGGTTGTTTCACAAATAATACCTTACCGTAAAAACTTGTATAAAGCAGTAAAAATGTGCTCATTGTTTATGCAAGACCTTGAGAAGTAGTTCTACTTATTGATCAATATAGGTGACGGCTGCTATCGCACGTCTACCATCATTACCTGCTTCGGACAGACCTGCTAGTGTAATGGCAGTTCAACGAGTACTAAGCGATGTCGCCGAACTTCTAGAGCAAATGGAACTAGCTGTGCGAGATCTGGCAGCTGGGAGGTACTGTAGGTTTTTTGACTAGTGTGTTGATTTTGAGAGTTCATGGTCACTTCCCAACTCTAGTGAAACAGCAACTATTTATTACTAGTGTCTCTTTTTTGCAATTTTTATTGATGGGCTGGAAATATTTCTTCTCTAACACGATCTCTAACAGAATTTGTCTTATCTATCCTAAGTGTTTACGATTGTAGCAGTGAGCGCACCAAGTATGAGCTAAGAGTACGGAGTTATCACAACGATAAGCGTCTACTAGACAACGAACTTGAGAAGGCAATCAAACGTTTGCGAGAGACCGCCGATAGAGACGAGTTACTTGCTTATGACGAAGCAGTAGAGATGGACCAACAGGTCAATTTGAAGGGTTATCTCTACACTATTTCTTAAAGGTTTTACTCCTATTTAGGAAGAGCAGTTAATAGCAAATACAGAAAGATTAGAGAGATCGTCGAGGAAACTTCAGGACGCCTATCGCATGGCGGTTGAAACTGAACAGGTGATCTTCTGGCAGTAGTAGCTCTTAATAAACATGTCTTATTTTAACAATTAGCTATAGATTGGAACCGAAGTCCTGGGAAATTTGTCATCACAACGGGAAACGATCAGTCGTGCTCGAGAACGAATGCGTGAAGCAGATATTGAATTAGGAAGAAGCAATCGTGTTCTCAACACTATGATCGGGAGGTGATTTTTCTCTTTTCACGATGGATTTTGAGCAGAAAGTGGTGTTCATAGCGTCATGTGTTTCCGGTTTATTTGAATTGAGTATGTCCTTCATGAAATGTTAATTTCAGGGTCATTCAAAATCGTCTCTTACTGTTGGTTGTTGCTGTTTTTCTAATGTTCACTCTCCTGTTTTTAGTATACAAATCTTTATGATTCCGTGCTTTTTGGTTTGTTTTGATGTTCCGGTTCTCTGAACATTGTATTTACTGTAGATTGAGTGGAAACTTGTAAATTTTATAAAATCTCTTACTACTCAAATTGGTGGTCCTGTACTCACATCTTTTCACCTGTGTTATACATTCATGAGTCGTAGTTGCTTCAGTTTTTCTCCTAACAATTGCCATTCGGGTGCTGTCTGACCTTTATCCCTTTAACCTTTGCTTTTGTGCATCTCTTCATAGTCCTGTTATCATGGAAATGTTTTGCGACGATGAAGATAAATAATTTGCTTATCGCCTTTCTGTTTTTCCATAAGTTTTCCCCACCATCTACCTGCTAAAAAGCTGGAAATGTAATATGATTGTACACGGCGATTTTCTTTCCTTATCACTCTTTACATTTATCCTTTAGACTTGTTCTAGTGATGCACGCTTATCGAAAACGACCTGTGGAGGGAGTTCAGTCAGAATTAATCGTTATACATTATCCAGGCATTGTTCAGAATCTTGATAGAGCTCTGGAAACCCTCGGTGGTCTTTCACGGATCACACAGGTGCTAGATACTTTTAATCCTTGATGTTGATTATCTCTGTACGAACTGTATTCGTGTGGTTCCTTACCTGTATGCTTTAAGAATCACTTTAACGGCCAAGCACTTGAGTTACGGCACACGCCAGAAAATCCTTACACAAGCGCATCAATTTCTGAAAAGAAGGTTGACGCTAATGTGAGTGAATCGAAAATGGCAAGTTTTTTGTATTTTTAGTCGCTACTTTGTTTGTTATATACGCTTTGTATGTAGTGAATTCTCCAGGTAACATCTGGAACGATACGATTGGTAATGCAAGTAAGGCGAAAGAAGAAGAATCCAGAAATTATAGAAACTAATTGTCTAGGTTTGGTGAGTAGGAGTTCCTAGAAGATTTAGCAGTGAATTGAGCTTCAACAGAAGAATTGGGAATTTTAGGGAAACACGGCAGGTAATTTCCATTCTCTAGAGATTTGCTAGTTTAGCCGTTGTTGTTCCCTAGGTTTCCGAGGTAGGTCCGCTCTAAGTCTGACCCAGGTCGTCACCATCATAGGTAGTCGTGACCCTTGTGGATCAGAGATTTGCCACCATGCGACCAATTTGATACCAGAACGGTGGTGGATCCTGGTACTGGTTTACTGTTAGCTGAGCTTCCTGGTGGAAACGCCGAACACGTTCTAAGCTATGGTGACTCTGCTGAGGGGACGGATCACCCCTCTGCATCGTAGCCCGACACTCAGGAACATCTCCCAGCCACAACAAATCGGTAAACCGTTAGAAGGATCTTTATGTATACATCTGTTTTTCTTTTATGCAAATTTATTCTATTTTGCGATTGTTTATCGTATACTGACATTTCACGTCTTGCTTATTTTATTATTTGGTCACCTCTTTGGATTTTAATAACAGTTGTTAATTAGTTGGCCTCTTTATTCACTCTTTGTTCTATAAGATTTTTACCTATGAACATTCATGTTTATTCCTCTAGTCTGGAAGAGAGAAGTTTTTACGAAGGAAAGCTTCGCGGACAGTTCTTTTACAAAGAGTTTTAAATTAACATAAAAAAGTTATATTACAGGTGAACTATGTGTATACATTTGATACAATGTGTGATTTTCAATATCTGCCACTAAAAAAGCGGCAGCAAGGGGAAGGGTTCGATGACCTGCTGCCTCGACTTATTCCTCTAGATCTCCCAAGTGCACTGTGCTGGTGTGTGTTTTAACACTTTTAATTTCTATTTTTCAATCGATGAAAGAATTTAGTCCTTTATTTCCACTTTCAAATCTTGGTTGTCGATTGGAAGTTATGTAGAAGATACTACAGATAGTTACAGATAGTTCTTCTATTTTTTAGTGCATTTTTTAAGGTGGGATCGACCAGATCCTCATCCTGGCTACACTCCTCTATTTCTACCGCCGTTTCAATTTAGTCGTTATAATTCACCATCAAACAAGATCTTATGTCGTGAGACCGATTTCGCAGTAGATAAGCCTCGAAAGAAGTCAGGACATGGACAGAGTATGTTTTAATCTTTATGCGTTGTTGTTTTATCAATAAACATTCATGGAGGCTTTTTTAAGACCTGCGAATTGAACGGAAGGCTTTGTCGATCACAGTGCATGCCAACGATCCATTTCCTACAGCTCCATCGGAAGAAGCTGTCATGGATGCAGACTTCAGGTATCACCTGTATCACCTGTAGTCCCATTGATCGTCGAGTGACTCGAGCGGGCGCCAGTAATTCCTCCATTTTTCCCTGTAACGCGCAAGAGTAATCCAGTGGGCTCTGCTCGCTTTAGGGACTCGTCGAGCATCATATCTTTCTTCTAGGCTCTTCGTGAAGAACGCTGACTCGGGTCGGTGGTCTTCCTCCAGTACGTTTGACATCCTGAGGAATCGAGGAATCCAGTCACTAACGGCTCTTGTCCATCGGTTATCATTTATACGCATTACGTGTCCGGCCCACCTTATCTTCGACTGTTTGGCGTATAGAACGGCATCATTGATTTTTGACCGTTGACGCAGGTCGGAGCTTTGGATTCCTTCCCTTATTTGCATGACACAGGATTTTCCTAGTATCGTCCTTTCGACTGCGCGTTCGATAACGCTGAGTGATTTTTCATCCTGCCTACGCAGCGACCAGGTTTCTGACGCATGCGCTAGGGCAGGAAGAACCGTTGAGTCTAAAAGGTGGGCAGAGAGTCGGGTGTTCTTTGTTCTCTTATCAAAGTCGGTAAGCATATGTTCTGCTTGGCTAATGTTTGGTGTTATAAGGACGATGTCATCAGCAAAGCAAAGATGATGCAACTACCTATCATCGATTTCTACTCCCATATTATCATATTCCAATGTTCGCATAACGTTCTCGATGGTAGCTCTAAATAATTTTGGCGAGATGGTATCGCCTTGTGTTTCTTTCTTGAAATCAGTGTTATTATCTGTGTAGAATGGTGATGTTCAAATTGAGAAATTTTTATACAGCTCACCAAAAATCTTTGTTTTTTTTTAGTAGAGACTCCTTGAATGTCCAGCGCTTCCATGACTGCGTCTATCTCAATTGAATCAAAGGCCTTCTGTAAATAGATGAAAGTGAGACATAGCAGTCTTTGTACTCTCGCGATACTTCAATGCGTCTTGTTATCGTGTGGATGTGGTCCATCGTACTAAATCCTTTTCGAAACCCTACTAGCTCACATGGCTGTCCTTCGTCCAGTATTTTCTTAATCCTGTTGAGGATGACACGAGTAAAAAGTTTGTAGACGACAGATAGCAAGCAGATTGGGAGTTAGTTGCTGATATTGTAAAGGTCACTCTTCCTGAACAATAACACGGTCTTGCTGGTCTTCCACTGAGTAGGGACCTTGCATTCAGACAGGTAGCGTGTGAAGAGCCGACCCAGTGTGTTTACGAGGACTGGCGGAAGGTTCTTCACATGTTCTGATCTTATCGTATCCGGACCTGGTGCTGTTCGATTTTTCACCAACGAAATGGCATATGGGATTTCGGAAGGAAGAATCGGTGGTGTGACAAATCCATCCTCCTTTACTTCATATAAGGAACCAGGACATGGCTATTGAAGAGATGTGAATAGTATTCTTGAATGATTTTCTCGATTGCCTTTTTGGACGCTGTAACTGTTCCGTTTGGGCTTCGGAGTGCAATCATCTTGGTCTTGTAATTGGCGAAGCTTCGGCGGGCTTTGCGAATGCTTTTCCCAGTCTCTGCAGCTTCGACCATTACTGCTGCTTTTCTCTCTTTAAGATCTTTTATCGCTTGTCTGCATTGTTTCGCAAATTCGAACGTTAGTTCGGGGTTGCCTGCAATTGTGATTCCACGATGACGTATCAGCTCGAGAATTTCTGGACACAGACGTCTCTTGGTGACTTTCGAACTCTCAGCTTTCATAGCGCTAGCGTGAAGATGTTGAATGAGCCGTTCGTATTTCTCGTCGATGTTTTCGACAGCGGCATCTTTCCAACAGCCAACTAATGAGTTGAATAAGTTCCATTTTGTGGTGTTTCTGGTACTTCGGTTTTTGAATTTAGCGGCTTTTTCTCCTTTCCGCGTGAAATAAAATCTTCGAAAGAGACGGTGGTCTGATCTCGTGTAGAATTTTGGGACCACAACGGCATCGGTTAGCCAAAACTTCCTATTTACTATGGTGTGGTCTATTTCGTTATGGTACTCTCCATTGGGAGATTCCCACGTCCATCGTTGACGGTGAGGCCTCTGGAATTGCCAGTTACCATGGATGGTCTTGGTCGCCATGATAAACTCAGAGAGCCGCTCACCCTGTTCGTTCCATTCTAATCCGTGGGTCCCAATGTGTGACGTTCCTCAGACGTTCTTCTTGGTCCAATCTTGGCATTAAAATCTGCAATTATGACCTGGAAGAATGTATGGTGTTCTCTGTAGAACTTCTCCAAGTCCATCTAGAACGCCTAGACTTTTTCTTCGTCGTAGTTTGATGTTGGCGCTTAAACGATGAAGATTGTCAAAGCCGGTCTTAATCCACATCTTTTCAATCGTAAACGTCCGATTCGAGTTGTAAGCTGTTCGAATGAATCGATGTTCTTGGACAAACTCGTGTTGACGAGAACGCCGACATTCTTCTCCAGTGTCATAGACGGCGTTGAATGGGTGGCTTCGTTTCGTCTCGGCCAGGCCGATGACGTCGTGCCTTATCATTCTTGCGTGCATGAGCAAGTTTTCTTTCGAAGACTCGGATGCAAGTGTACGTGCATTGTCGGTACAGGTCGTCACCATAGTTCTTCGTGATCGAGGTAGCTTCCATTGGTCCTGATATTTTAGCAGCCTCTCCGTACTCGTCCTACCCAACGCTGCACGCTGCGAAATTGGGTGCTCTTTCGGAGTTAGGGGAATGAGGCCCGTCTATTTTTTTACTGTGTTTAGCATTTTGATCCACACGTGTATCTTGCTGGGCTCTGAACGTGGGGGCTGGGTATACTCGCGGGTAGCTTGGAGCTTATTTGTTGGAGGCAGCTCCTAACCGCCTCCCATATACTTCAGTGTCACTTGATTGCAGGCTTTTAGCCGAATTGACTCGTAGAATGCAATCCGCATAAAGCGAGAACGCACCCACACACGCATGCATGAATACGCCTAGCATATACAGAAAGCATGTGCCAAATCGGCGCAGCAGAAACAGGGAGTCCATCCCCTGGATCCACCTGCGTCTCAGGGAAGCAAAGGTCGCTTTTGGTCCCCGATTAGCCCCCTATCCGCCACCTGGGGACGCGCCACGTAGCCTCGCGACTAACCGGCTCGAGATCCCTTGTATGAGTGAGATCCGTGGAGACTTCAGGTATAGGAATTGTTTTCGATTTTAGATGGTGAATTGTATGTTTGCATTGATTTCTTTTGCGTAAATCGCTATTGTTGAACAACATACGAAGTGTATAGCAGGGGTGAAGTAGCTTTATGTTCTATATTGTTCATTCTACTATCAATAACAATTTTGTTGTTTAAGGTGCAAAAATGAAGAACCACATAAAATGTTAGCCGCATTGTTTCGTGAGAGGCCAATGTGGACGCGGAATGCTATAGCTTATAAGACAAATTTGGAGGATACCCTACTCAAGTTCGTTTTATTTCATGCTTCCATCCTACCAGTGACAACATCATAGATTCCAGTTATATCAATCACTTATAACGCTATCGATCGCCAAATGAGTTTACATATGAATTTTTTCTTTAGATACAGTGATACTGAGATATTTGCAAAATTAAGGACTGTAGGTGTCTGCGGTGGGGATCGAACATGCTGTTTTTTCTTTCCTGAGGGCTAATGCATTCAACGCATTCACCACCACACCGTGCGGCTCCTTCATTTCGCCTTTATATCAGCCTTGTTTTATGGGTGCTGTCAGCAGTCACCCGTCAACTGGATTGATTAAACTGAAGATGTAGCATAACTCACAATGTAGTCACTTTTTCACTTACTGCCCATTCTTTTTTCATGACAACGTATGCTTTGAAAAGTAACTGCAATGATTTACTTTGTAAAACTCCAGGATGCGGGTGTCTGCGGTAGGGATCGAACTTTTTCATTCTTTAGGATAGGCTGTACCTTTTTGCATATTCCAAATTCTTTGTGGGGGCGTACGACCACGCATTTATTTCTGAAGTAGTTCTTCGATGTGTCCTGAAATAGTACTATACTGAACATACATTTATTCGCAGCCCACAGCTGATCCTTTTCTAATCCTTTTCGAGTGCTTCCCATTACTACGCAGTCGATTTGAGGTAAAGCAGACTTATATTTACCATTGCTTCGAAAAATACTTATTCTCAAATTCCGATTTGTGCGTAAAACGTAAGACTTTTGTTACAATTTTGCCTTTTGTTTTTAAGTAATTTATGGATATTTCGTGGATGGGAACTGAATTCCTTCCTTGACAACAGAGAATACATATGATGGTATCATTGGTTGTGTCTTCGTTTATTGTCCTTATGATCACTATTGTTTCCTCTTGTGCGTCTAATTGTATGCTTAGTTTATCTTTCATTGTTCAGGACGCTACTACAGAAATTTGCTTTCTATATCCTATCAGGACCTTGGGGCAGACTTTGGTGCAAATTTGGATATGATCCTCGTGTTGATCCAGAATCCAAGCATTACCAAACTTTGATGGTTAGCTTCAGGTACTGACTTGTCCGATTAATAAACTTTATTCTGAAGTGGAATATGTCACTACATAATTTCCAGAGAACTTATATTACATGTGTTGTCTTTATATACCTCATCGTGGTACTTAAAATATTTTTCGTTTCTATTATATCCTCATTGTTTGCATTGTTTAGACAACATACGAAAATACCAGAACGCCAGCGGCTGAAGGTATCTTCGGACCGCAGCCTATCATTAGATAACAATATGCCAGTTCATTTTACCTATCAACCAGGTGGTTTTTTTCGATTGCGATTGACTTTTTCTTGAACTTTTTTTACTTAGAAGTCATTGAATTACATGTATTTTCTTAGATTATTCACTCAATTCTTTCATTGTTTTTGAAGGTCGCCTTCCGAGAGTTCGACAAATGTGGTACAGTCTATGCGACATCAAACTACCTTTAGCAGACGCGCTTCTTAGGAGAGATCATACTCAAGCATCGGAGCCCGAAGTTTACGGCTGGATTCCGGCGGTTGGTGTTCCTTCTTTTTTTTTCGGGACATTTTCTCACATTGGTATCAAGCATCGGAACTCAAGGTTTACAGTTGGATTCTTGCGGTTGATGTTTCTTCTTTTTTTTTTCTTGGAAACAATCGCTCACATTGGTATGACTTGAATTCACATTATTTTAGCACATCTAAAGTCAAATTGGGGAACCAAAAACGACACTATTATGGAATAGGTGTATATCTATGATCGTCCGAATAGTTATACATAGATGTCTTCATCTTTGGATTTAATTGTTTAGGCAATAAAGTTTTCTTTAGGAGTTACTCGAAGAACTGCGTGAAAAAGTCAAAGAAGACGTCCGGAAAACTACGGAAGATATGGATGCTGATGAAGATATGGAAACAGATGATTTTTAAACCGTGAACTTAAGAGTTACATCCTCCGCCTCGTTTGTTTTTTTTTTTCATATTTTCATGCTGCATGTTTAGGATGTACTTCTCCAATTTCCTAGCCAATTGTTTAAGAGATGATCTCGTCGATATACGTAAAGAAGTGAGAACTAAAGTTATGTATAAATACTTGATTTTATTACGTACCACTACGCATTTTGATGTTCGAAAACTTCTTCACTTTCCGTATTCATTAGTTCACTTGGCCTTTTTAGCGTCTCCTTTACATTCTCCTATTTTAACAACTTAATGTGTGGCAGTAATAAATTGTTGACTTCAACAGTGCACTAATAGATTATCAACGTCAGCTTTGTTAGTACACTGACTCCGCAATTACATGAGGGTGGTACCATGTTAGATTTTCTAGCACAAAAAAGGGGATTTAAAACAGTGCTGTACTTCGGTGTTTTTTTTAATTGAATAACTAGAGAACCTGTCGTCACATGTTGTGGAGACTCAACACATTCGTTTCGTTGTCTTGCAAAAAATCCATAGAAATGACTGGCTTCCTATGCGACATCTTAAGCAGTCTTTACTTTTTATTTGACGTATTAAATATCGGATAGTGGAACGGAATTTTACTGAATTCCTGATATCTGTCCAAGAGTTGCACTAGATATTCATCAGAGACTCCTTTGGACCAGATGGGTGTTGCTTGCCGCTTTGAGACAAAAATACTCCCTGGATTTCGGTAGCTGCTTCAATTCGGCGGATGCCAGAGGATCGAGCTAACAGGAATGTTAGTGATTTTTGCTTCCATAGGTAAGTTGCAGCTTACCAATATGGAGCTCTGCCAAGCCCCGTATAAGTCCAATCTGTCATCCTGTTGATTGGCAACTCATTCGAATAGGCGCCAGTAAAGCTTCCAATTTTCCCTGTCATGTGCAAGAGTAGCCCTATGAACTCTTATAGGGACTCGCTGAATACCAAATCCTTCTAGAGTAATCGCGGAGAATTCTTACTATGGGTTCGGTAGTCTAACTGTTGTGCGTCTGATATCCGGCGAATCTTGTCGCTAACGGATCTTCTCCATTAATTATCGTGTAGATATAATACATGTCCACACAATCTTCGACAATTTGGTGCATAGAATGGTGACTCTTATTTCTGACACTTGACGTAGGTTTCAGCCATCCAGTCCCTCACGTCTCACGGAATACTGCTAGCATTGTCATCTTCGACTACACGTTCAATAACGCTGAGTGACATTTCATTCTACTTACGCAACGTTCAGGTTTTTGACGCATACGATAAGGCAGGACGTAACCTGGAGCCGAAAAGGTTTGCGCGGAGTCCAATGTTCTTTGTTCTCCTCATTACATCCCCGATGCCCTTCAAATCTCCCAAGCCGTTCGTTTCTTTCTGCTCAACTCGAGCTAAGTTGTTCACCATGTTGATTTCCCGACTTAGACAGAAATAACTGGAGCATTCCAAGATATTCGTTCCGTTGAGCGTTAATGGGGTAAACGAAACCAATCCGTTCTTCATGAACATCGTTTTCTTGAGATTTAGTCGAAGACCAATCTTTCCACAGACTTTATCAAAGTCGGTAAGCATATGTTCTGCTTGGCTAACGTTTGGTGTTATAAGGACGATGTCATCAGCAAAGCAAAGATGATGCAACTACCTATCATCGATTTCTACTCCCATATTATCATATTCCAATGTTCGCATAACGTTCTCGATGGTAGCTCTAAATAATTTTGGCGAGATGGTATCGCCTTGTGTTTCTTTCTTGAAATCAGTGTTATTATCTGTGTAGAATGGTGATGTTCAAATTGAGAAATTTTTATACAGCTCACCAAAAATCTTTGTTTTTTTTTAGTAGAGACTCCTTGAATGTCCAGCGCTTCCATGACTGCGTCTATCTCAATTGAATCAAAGGCCTTCTGTAAATAGATGAAAGTGAGACATAGCAGTCTTTGTACTCTCGCGATACTTCAATGCGTCTTGTTATCGTGTGGATGTGGTCCATCGTACTAAATCCTTTTCGAAACCCTACTAGCTCACATGGCTGTCCTTCGTCCAGTATTTTCTTAATCCTGTTGAGGATGACACGAGTAAAAAGTTTGTAGACGACAGATAGCAAGCAGATTGGGAGTTAGTTGCTGATATTGTAAAGGTCACTCTTCCTGAACAATAACACGGTCTTGCTGGTCTTCCACTGAGTAGGGACCTTGCATTCAGACAGGTAGCGTGTGAAGAGCCGACCCAGTGTGTTTACGAGGACTGGCGGAAGGTTCTTCACATGTTCTGATCTTATCGTATCCGGACCTGGTGCTGTTCGATTTTTCACCAACGAAATGGCATATGGGATTTCGGAAGGAAGAATCGGTGGTGTGACAAATCCATCCTCCTTTACTTCATATAAGGAATGAGGACATGGTTATTGAAGAGATGTGAATAGTATTCTTGAATGATTTTCTCGATTGCCTTTTTGGACGCTGTAACTGTTCCGTTTGGGCGTCGGAGTGCAATCGCTTTGGTTTTGTAATTGGCGAAGATTTGTCGGGCTTTGTGGATGGTTTTTGCAGCCTCTCCAGCTTCGTCTATAACTGCTGCTCTTCTCTCTTTAACACTTTCGTTTATTGCCTGCCTGCACTGTTTCGTAAGTTCAGACGTGAGTTGGCGGTTGCCTGCAGCTTGTGCCATTCCATGCTGGCGTTCAGATCAAGGGTTTCTGGATACAGACGTTTCTTGGTGACTTTCCAAGTCTCAACTTTCATAGCGCTAATGTGAAAATGTTGATGAGCCGATCATACTCCTTATTGATGTTGCTAAGAACTGTACTTTCCAGCAGTCGACTAATGAATTGAACAGATCTCAGTTTATGGTGGTATTAGTGCTTCGTTTTTTTGAATTTAGTGGCGTTTTCTTCTTTCCGCGAGAAATGACACCTTGTACGAAGTAGGTGACGGGCTGGTACCGTGTAGAATTTTGGAACAACACCGACATCGACTAGGCAAATCGTTCGGTTTATTGCGATCCACAGGCGTATTTCCACATACAGAGTTGAGAGTAGGGCTTCTGGAATTCCGAGTTACCATGACCTTGGTCTCATAAGCTCGGAGAGCTGCCCACCCTTCTCGCTCCATTCTAATCCATAGGCACCTATGTGACGTTTTTACACGTCCTGCTTCCAATTTTAGCGTTGTAATCTCCAAATATAACCTTAAAGAATATATGGTCTTCTCTGTAGAACCTCTCTCAGTCCATATAAAACGTTTCGACTTCGTCTTTGTCACAGCTTGAAATGGGTACGTAAACGATAAAGACGCTCAAAGCCCGGTATAGATCCACATCTCTTCAATCGTAAACGTTCAATTCGAGTTGTTACTTTTTCGAATGAATCGATTTTCATAGATAAACTCGTGTTGGCAAGAACACCAACGCCGCCGACTGTCACGTGCTCCGAGGAACAGTTCTTCTCCGGTGCCGTAAACGGCGTCGAATGAATGGTCGAATGGTCTCTTCTCGGCCAGGCGGATGACGTCGTACCTCATTCTTCTTGCTTTCATGATCAACTCTTCTATGAAAGACTTAGATGCAAGTGTGCGTGTATTGTAGCTACAGATCGTTCAGATAGTCACCGTGGTCCTAATACGTTTTGGCAGCCTAGAATAGCCTTGAGATTTTAGCAGCGTTTCAATACTCGTCCTACCCAACGCTGTCGAATCCGGAGGCTCTTTCGCGGTCAGGGGAATGGATCCCGTTTACTTTACTGCCGCACTCAAGTCACTCGACGATCGATGGGACGATAGGTGATGCAGGTAATAATTTACCAAAGATAGTTGATAGTGCTCGGTGGGCGTTACAGAATAAGTAATATGTAATTTGCCGTTAGTGAAGAATGGCTATTCTGTGACTCTCAATCACCCTCTTCCAGTATATGAGCACCCGACGATAAAGAAACAATTTGCAGTCAACTCAAACATCTGAATCCTGGCCACTCTCACTGTGGTATACATATACGTATATATTTATATGCATGTGTATTTACAGAGACCCACAAAAATCATAGAAGCAAAGCAGTACAGCAAAAGACTGGAAGAAAATAAAAAACTGCTGCGATCAGTAGACTGACGGCTCGAGAGCGATGTAACATGCTGAATGAGCGATGACGGGAGTCCCAGAGTGGACTGAATAGTCTGTAAAAGCGAACTGCAGTAAGGATGGGTAGTTAATTGGCTGTTGTCATTCATGATGGCTAGCCTTGAGGACGATAAGAAATTAACTCACTCAATCTGCAACCCAACATCAATCGCCGACAACCACCTCAGAGACGAACGTTCCTACCAGTCCGCTCGACAAGAAATAGTAAGCCGTTAGGAGACCCCTGTGAACGTCGTTCGTCCCAATGGCAGAAGTTCTAAATCGAGAAGGCGCGTGAGATTTCCCGAATTTTACAGACAAGCCATTCGTCGCCTGTCCGAGAAGGTTGGTGAGAACCGTTTGCGAAGGAAAGTAGGTGAGCAATCGGTGCAGTTTATTGAGTGTTTTCTCAGCGATGTTCCACTCGATGCTGCAATACAAGACGATAGAGCCAAGAGATAAACGACTCAAGCAAAAGACCTGCAATGTTTTACAGGAGCCGCCGCTTTCTAGTCCGTGGTAGTGAATAATAGATGTTTTCTACTAACAAACTTTTTTTGATGAGCAGACATGATGTTGTTAACAGTAAGCTTTACTCAATACAATGCTGCTTGACCTACCAGAGGTTTCGCCTTCTGCAGAGCTTGAAAGAGTCAAACTGTCATGCAATCCACTCAGTCAAAAACCATCATAACGTTAGCAGATAAAATTTCGTAGTTTTTGTTCACTATGTGAATATTGGGCGCGTGTGGCGCAGTGCTCGGAGGCGCCCTGCAATACACACGTGGAATCGATCCGTGTACCGGTGGCCTACCAAGCCTTCTATCCCTCCGAGGTCGGAAAATTGGTACCGGATTTGTATGGGAGGATAACAGCAGTGGTTCGGTACATCGGCAGGCCACCGCGAGTCATCGTAAAGCCCAGATATGCATTCAGTCACCTCCAACGATACTTAATGAAATCGAATGCATGGCGCATCCCTCAGGGATTGATCAACGCCAAGAGCTCTTCAGGCTTTGTGTGAATGCCGCAAAATATTCAATTCATCATCATCTATCCCTTCATTTAGAAGTAAACAACGGAAAAATTCGCTGTTTACAACGGTTGTTTTAAAACTAAGATAGTTTGTAATCGTGGAGTTCATCATTGACTGTGGCCAAGATATGTTCCCTTCATCAGTTCAACTGATCTTTCCCTGTGTATCTATTATGCAGATCTGTCACTAAATGACATGCACACCATGGGAATGACGTTCACATGGAGAGGCAAGGAGACAAAGACATTAGAGCAGAGACAGAGCATGTTACAGAGATAAAGACAGATGGCGAGGACATAGACAGATGCGGAGACATGGGAGGAGAAATGCGGTCAGATAAAACATGGAATCAGAAGTAACGTGATATACCCAGATACACATAAAGACAGATGGATAAAAATACACAAGCACACAACACCGATACACAAACACACACCACACATTCATACCTGCGCACAAATGCGCGCGCTCACACACCACCCACACACACGCACGCCCACACGCACAAATACACACGCTCTGAGCTTTCAGCGTGTGAGCTGGGTATGCTCACGGATAGCTTTCCAGTCTCTCTCAAAGCGGACATGGAGCTTATTTGTCGGAAGCGACTGGTAACCGACTCCCATATACTTCCGTATTACTTGATTGCAGGCTTCTGACAGAGAGTACAATCCGCATAGACGAAAACACACCCACAGACGTAATAATGAATCCGCCCTCGTAAATGCAGAAATTATGGGCCAAATCACAGCAGCTGAAACAGGGAGTACATACGTTGAATCCAGCAGCTTCCCAGGGAAGCAAAGGTAGCTTTTGGTCCGCAATTAGCGCTTATCTGCGACCTGCGGACGCACCACGTAGCCTTGCGACAAACCGGTTCGACGTTCCTCATATGAGGGAGATCCTCATACCGATAGACACAGTAAATCCTTGAATAAGCCATACATACATTTAGAAATCTCTACGATGCTAAATAGAATGGAATGCGTAGCGCATCAATTAGGGATTGATCAATGACGCTCTACGTTTATGGTTATCGAATAGACCGAGCGCACAGCTCTATCAGTTTTCAGAAGAGGGAGAGTCGAGATGCTCAGCACTATCATCTTTTACGAGGACCGATGTGGTAGGCACTTAGCACCATCAGTATTGGACCACAGCATTCGACACAATTAGCCATCTCTTAGAGCGAACACCATGGTGCCCAGCACTACTAGATTTCACTGAAAGGAAGAAGCACGGCGCACAGAACTTCGACAGCAACAGTGGTCGCCCAGAAGTCAGTGACCGCGGCGTGATGCACCATCGGCTTCCACTGAAAGCGACCACGGCGTCCAACGCCATCAATTTTCATTAGAAGCGAGAACAACTGGCTGACGTTTCGGAGATTTCGCCTTCCTCGGAGCCGTGCTGTTAAGGGTGCGACGAGTGGGACAAGCCACCGATCAACATCACCAACAACAACAACAACAACAACAACAACGAGAACTTATACCAACCCAGGATCAGTTCTTGAAAACTTATCATGGCTTCAAGTGACGCTATACATCTCGCATACGTCCTTTATGTAGTTGTGTACGTCATACGGAAGACGCAACATTTACGCGACGCTGTATGTTAGACACCTCGTGCTTTTCATTTTCTCATGTGGAAGGTTCTTTGAAAAATATGCTTTACTCTTTTTATTCTATATTATTTTAAACACATCTTTTCGTGAAAAGTTTAAGATGTAGACCGAAGTATGGGAACGGTATTCGACCGTTGGTGGTTTCGGGCGTTCGCTGCGGTGGCATTATTCTTCGTGTGCCAGTTGTGTTTCATGATCTCAAGAGTTCAGTATTTGGATGAAGAGAAGATTACTGTTCAAGCTGAGGTGAGTGAAGTGTAATTTATTTAAGACATCCTTCTGTGTTGAATGTGCAACTGACAATTTAAATTTGTCATAGTTTTGGAACTCCAAATATTGTGGTCCGTTCCAGATACAAACACTGGAGCGAAAACGTGACAGCTTACTCATGGAAATTGCGACAAAAGAGCGTGAGATAGTGCGATTAGTTCGAAAGGAACAACAGCTGGAAGTTCTGTGAGTTGTCTTATGGAGTTTTTCTTTCATTCAAAGTATCGTTTATGATTGCGCTAATAGAGGGGAGTGCTGAAGTGGATCCATTACCCAATTTAGTCCTAGGTGAGGAAAAAGTGTAGGGAATAAAGGTTGAAGTTCTCGGCGTTGATCAGTCCGTGAGGTGTGCGCCATCACTCGATTTCATCAAGCATCGTTAGAGGTAATTGAATGCATATCTGGCCTTTACAATGACTCGCGGTGGGCTACCAATATATCGAGCCAGTACTGCTATCCTCCCAGACAAGTCTGGCACCAATTTGCCGATCTCGGAAAGATGGAGGGATTGATGGGTCTGGAGCACGGTGATCGACCCCATGTGTATTTCAAGGCGCTTCCGGCTACTACGCTACACGTGCGCCAGGAAAAAGTGTGTTGTTCACGACTTTCCATAGTAGTGCCTTAGTGACTAAGGAATTTCTGTTTCCAACCTAAAAAATGCGAATACCTATCATGAAGGCCTGGAAATGCCAAGAGGTGAGTTTTCGAAACCTAGGGAAAGATCTTGTCGGATCGGGAGCATAGCAAACATAGGATTTGTGTTGTGATCCACTGGATTCCTTGTGAAGGTAGGCCATTAAAGTATCGAAATTTTGAAATAAAAAAGTGGTCACTCAGAAAATTCCAGTGTTCGTGATCGATTGAGACTCGTTGGAACTGATCGGGAAACTAGCCCTATGATTTATTTTGTCACACCGACCGGCTTTCGCCCTACACAGAAAGCTGACCTTACTCGTCTGTCTTATACTCTTTCACACGTTCCTAATTTACACTGGATTGTGGTCGAGGATTCTGACGTAACCTCAAAAAGTGTTGCGGAAATTCTGAAGAGGTATGATATTACTTTTCTATTAATAATACTACTTCCCTGGATGTAATGTATGTTATATAGTTACTGTTGGGTGTTCCAAACATTGTTTTTCCAGTTTAACTGTGAGTTTTCTTGCTTCTATTATAAAGTTTGAAATGGTGATTTACTCATCACTCTTTATATCTTTAGCTTATCTTTGTTAACTTTGCCAACGGTTTAGCGCCTCATTGTGGCTGGGAGGTGTTCCTGGGTGTTTGGCTGCGATGTACAGCAAGGGGATTCATCCCCTCTGCAGGGTCTCTCAAGCTGAGAAGGAGTTCGGCATTTCCTCTAGGAAACCCAGCTAAGAGTACACCAATTCCAGGATCCACCTACGTCTTTGTATCTAACTAAATGAGTGTTGGCAAATCTCCCTTTAATCCACAAGTGCAGTGACTACCTGTGAAATTGATGTCTTGAGGCAGACATTGGCAACGCTGACTACAGGAGTCCAGGGAACCATAGTAACTAAATCAGCAAAACTCCGGAAAAATGGAAATTTTGCTGGGGCCGCTCAAATAGTGAGGGTGGGCCATCCAAGTATCTTTAATGACAGTAATACATATCTTTGAACAGACTAAGGAATCAATGCATTCAAATTCAGGTCTCACCTACCTCACACGCATTTGAATGTGAAAACACCACCAAATATGAAGATGAAGTACATGGATCCTAGCTGGTACTTGCCAAGAGGTGTTCCACAACGAAATACTGCGTTAGGTTGGTTGAGGTGAGTATCGAATCATTATTTTTTTCTTTTTCGAAATGCCTTAACTACTCTCGTAAACTAAAGCTGGCGTTTGTGGTTTTGTTCTCATATCGTTTCTAATGTGCAATTTTTTGAACGTGATGACCAGTTTTCGAGAACGTTGGTTTAGTCATTTCATTTCTTATTCTTTCGTCCAAGGTAGTCATTAACGCTGAAAGATTTTCTTGATGTTTTTCTTTAAGCGTTGCCTTGAAAATTCCAACCTTTTCTGTTCTTTAAGGACTCAGCTTTCCAAAGCAAAAAGTGGTGCTGTTTATTTTGGTGACGATGATAACACGTACGACTTGCGGTTATTCAATGAAATTAGATCAATTGATGTGGTTGGGATATGGCCTGTCGGTATCGTTGGAGGTCTAGTTGCTGAATGGCCAATTTTATCGGAAAATGGTCCGTTTCTATGGGAAGTTTGACCGACTTAATTTAATAATTTTGTTGAATTGTTGCTTTTCAACCTGCTACTATTGTGACTATTACTTCCGCCGTAGGAGACACTTCATCGTTTCAGGGACAGTGATAGGCTTCAACGCTGTATGGAAGCCGGATCGTCAGTTTCCCATCGACATGGCTGCATTTGCCGTGAATATCACTCTGATTACTTCCCATCCAAACGCTGCTTTTTCTTTTGATGTAGCGAGAGGACAGCAGGTATTTATCTTTCGAACGAAACTCCGCAATCACTTCTAGAGGTTGAGCGAATTACTTCGCGATGTCGTCTCGTTCGTATTCCCTTAGTATGGTTTTTTTTTCTCTTAGTGAAACTTACATATAACAGTGAGCTAAGAGAATGGCAAAAAATTTTTAGATTTTGCTACTATGGGAGTTTCCTGTATTTACATCTTTCTATACAACTTCTTGAGGAGTTTGATGCTGAACAATGCAAACAAATCTATTTAAGGAGTCACATTTTCTAAACGGGTTGGGGTTATCTCGAAGTGATCTCGAACCGAAAGCAAATATGTGCACTAAGGTGTATGTATGGCATACGAGGACTGAGAAGAGTAAACTTTCAAAACTTGATTGGGAAAGGATAACGACACATGACAGAGTCAGGTTTAACGATATAGAGGCTCATGCCCTTGGACTCTAGGTCAATTGCTGCAATAGTTTTTCCTTTCTATTTCTAACAAGATAATACATACTAGTTGAAATGTCTGTATTCTCTACGTATTTTTTAAGGTATAGATGTGAACTTTATTGTTGACTTCTCGCCAAGGGAAATAGATTTCTGCCTTTAATACTGTCTTTATTTCTAGTTTTGCACCGCTAGGATGTCTAATAGCTGCTGAATAATTTTAAGCAGGACGTCCATTTTGATATGGACTAGGTTAATTATGCTCGTGTGACTATTTGAAGTGTTTGACGAAATTCTCTGGAATACTTAGTCTTTAGGTTATATCTACTTCCATTTTCTCTACTTAATGCACCTGGTATGTTTCCAATTGTTAATAAGTTTTGAAAAATTGTAAAAGCGTATTTCCACAGTAGCCGCAGGTATTCTCCTTCAGTACCAGTTCATTTTGTACTTTTTCTCTAGCTGTATGGATTCACCAAGTATCGCTCTTAGGTCTAAGTGTTCCTCATTATGATGTGTAAGATGTGCATTTTCATTTTTTTTCTATGTCTCTTTTATTGGTTCCATATTTGATTTTCTCTAGCTGTTCTTGCTCAACTTATGTGTTGCCGTTTACTCCGTAGGTTGTATACAATAAAATACCTAATTTAAATCTTGTGTTAATCATTAAATCCCATTGATCCCAACTTTCGAAAGATATAAATCTTTGAAAATGCTGCTTGTAGTTGTCTCAGATCACTGTTTTCTATACTGTTGGAATTTTTGAGGAATGGTGTTCCTGATTTTGTAATCAATAACTAAGCTTTTTATTCTTTGCCTCGTCATTCGTAATCTCGAGTTCAAATATTATGTCTAATGCAAATGGAGTGTTTTTTAGACATAATCATGGGAGAACGTAAAGGACAAAACTTCTATTACCCTCCTGATTTCGATTATAAGAAGCACAAAAGTCTTAACAAATATCATGGTACTCACGCATTACGGGAGAGAGCTAAGAAAATCTCGCAGGGTATTCTTATTATCAGGTTTGTTTTTGTTTCTTATATGTACAATAACATACCTTTTAAGAGGTAACGATTCTATAGAGTTGTTTCGTAATTTGCAGATTTGAGATGCCGTTTAATATATGGTGCCTCGGCTGCAATAATCATGTTGGTATGGGTGTGCGATATAACGCTGAGAAGAAGAAAATTGGAATGTACTATACGACACCTTTGTACGAATTCCGAATGAAGTGCCATTTGTGCGACAACTACTTTGTGATACGAACAGATCCTAAGGTCATTTCCCGTCTCTTTGAAAGAATTCGTTTTATTATGTCGCGAATCCAAGGATATGATTACCTCCATTCGACGGTAAGATTCTAGAATTCTTGAGACGAATATTCTCCTGTCTTTCTTATAGATGAGATAGAATTACTTCCAGGGGAGGGCGATGCTACCCAAATATTGGTACAAGTGAAAATTCCCCAGAAATACCACTTCATCACTGTTTAGAGCGTTGGTGTGGAGACACCGTATTTAAATATGACTTAGTTATCAAATTTTGTTTTATAGTCAAGCTTAGAATAGTGCTTTCAAATGAGCCTGAAGTTAAACTCAAATTATCGGCTTATATAAGGCTTGCATTACACGAGCTGATACAGGATACACGCTTGAATTCAAGCGGTACAGATTTTTCCTTTGAGGAAGAACGTCGACTGAACATCCTTTCTGTTTAGAATTTCGACTACGAATTGGTTGAGGGATGTTCAAGACAAGAGAAACGTTTCGAACCGTCGGAAATCGACCAAATCGATACTTCGGATAGTGATTTTAGTCACAAATTAGCAGCAGACGCCATGTTTAAGACAGAACATAAGGAGGAGGTGACACACCACTCTGCCGTCGCTTTTTGTTCTTTTTTCTTTTATTAAATCATCTATTCACCGTTTTTAAATATTAAGGACGAGTATGTTTAGTATAAGGCTCCTGGCTGTGGTATAACCGCTTTATTAGACTTGACTTATAAACACATATGAAACATATTTTATTTTCTCAAAATAAGATGGCTGAACTATTAGGTACATTATTTTCATACATAATTCTTGTTTAGGACAAAAATAAAGCGACCAGTGATGAAACTCGAATGGATAAAATTGAGTGGATCCAGGAGAGGTTACGGGATGATTTTGCAGCTAATCAGGCACTTAGAGCACAGTTCCGGGTATATAGGTAGTTATGTAAGTATGGTACTGTATTCCTGACTGCAAGTGACTACGTTTTCAGAAAGAGAAAAAAGAACTCAATGAAAAAAGGGCCTACGATGACGATTTGCGTGCACGCTGCTCATTGAGTATTTCACTTGAGCCTGAGAATCCGAACGATAGAAAAGTTGCTGGCATGTTGGCGCGATTTCGTACCATTAAATGTTAGTTTTTCTTTCTTAAGACGTGACTACTTCATCACTAGAAGCCACGCTTTTTGTTCTTCTCATTGCTGATGAGCCTCATTGAACTAACGTTTTTATGCCGTGCATTTTCTCCGTGTAGAATAATTTTCCGGTTCTAAATTCACTTCTAAGAATGAGTTCTAGCGCAAGACGAACGTGAGGAAGAACGTCGCAAAGAAGCTGCAGCACGACGAATATTTCCATCTACGTCCTCTAGTGAGGTCTCCAATCCAAAGATGATAGATCAATTGAAAATGACCATAAAACGAGATCGTGATCGTCGAATTAACGATAACGTGCGTTAAATTCTTATCATGTCTTTTTTAGTACAAAATCCGGGTTTTTGTTCCCTTGAAAACTCACGGACTTATGGGTATGGAATGATAAATGTCATACTTGGCAAAATGCGTCCGTACAATGCCTAATTGGATTTCGGAGCGTTACCGTGACGCTAAGTAAAGTCAGAGCTTATTTCAGTGGATTGTGGGTTTTCCCGCACTTTGGTTTTATGACATAAAATTCAATCACTATCTTTCTTGTCTATGTGCTTCCCCCTTAAGATGGGTCTATGAGGGTTTAGATACTATACAGCGCTTGTACATGCGCTCAGAACGCTTTCGGTCAAATTTTTTTCTGTACCTATAGAAATTTGTTAACCATTTACTCTAAAGTTTTTGTGCTATATCTTTTCTATCGTTTCAGTTCAATTTCGGATTAACTCCAAAAAAGTCTTCGTTAACACTTGGCGTCGTTCGAAAAAACGTGAAAGAAGAACCAGAAGAGATTGAAGATGATTTAACAAATGCTTCTATCGGAGTTAAAGATGAAGCAAAAACAACTGTTACAAGTGGGCTCGTTGCAGATTACGACTCATCAGGATCAGAATGAATCCACGTGTAGCATTGTGCTGAATTATAAATAAAGGTATGTCAATTTATGCAACTTCACAGTACTACTCAGACTAGTATTTATGCAAAAGAGAGCTTGTCACTATTTTTTTTCTACAACAGCTACATTCATTAGCTATCACATGTTCCAAGTTGAAAGCTCAAATTGTTGAACGCTATGACGTTTATGGGTTGTTCTCGAAAACAGAAGATTTGTTTTCCTACTAATTCTTCGAACCATGAAGGATGGGAAGCTTGACTACCGTAGTCGAATCGAATCAGCGCGCCTTGGTCGTAGAGTCCTAATGGGCGGCATTATTACCAGAGCGCGAACTTTTTTTTACCCCTTTTTTTTACACCTGTTTAGAAATGCTTGGAAGCCATATAGGATCGATCTGGCAAAATCGACTGTTGCATCAAAGATTTATTTCGTTGTCGTTTTGCTTTTAAGCATGTTGGTGTCACTTGCGTGAAATATCCCACATATGCCAACGTGTCTTGTTCCACTTCTATGTGATATTGTGCAAAACTGCAATTTTTTCCGAAGCAGTAACAACTTATTCTTCTTTTCTTCCATAGGTCGATTTCATCATATTTATCGCTTGACGTGGTTCTACCACCTACAGTGCTAGTAGGGTAATGGGAGGTTTCGAACTCCGGTGTATATAATGCTCTCGTTCTGAAAAGCGCCACCCAAGCTGATCTGTTTTCGTTCACAAACCGAACTCAAAGTAAACCTATAGAAAGAAGTATAAAGAAGTGATCCACCGCTCTTGACAAAAAAATTACTGGCGTTTTTTTCAGTTGTCAAATGGTATATTTTTATTTACTGAATAGATTACGATTACGGATAGGGTGGGCCGGACACGTAATGCGTATGAATGACAACCGATGGACAAGAGCCGTTAGTGACTGGATTGCTCGGGATGTCAAACGTACTGCACGAAGACCACTGACCCGATGGTCAGAGTTCTTCACGAAGAGCATAGAAGAAAGATATGATACTCGACGAGCCCAAGAGCGAGCGGAACCCACTGGGCTACTCTTGCACGTGACGTGGAAAAATGGAAGATTTACTGGCTCCCGCTGGAGTCGACGATCAACGGGACTACAGGTGATACAAGATAGATCACGAATTAATTCATTCTTTTCTCAAAAAAGGTGAGTTACTATCTCACGGAGGCTGTTTATTGATCACATGAATCAGAATCACCTTGAATGATTTAAGACCGTGACATAACTAGGACTTGATTAGAAAACGGTGATGCGCTCGTATTGCTCAACATAAGGGATAAATCTTCGGCATTGGTCGGTGTTGATCAATCCCTGGGAGTGCGCCATGCATTCGACTTCATCAAGTGTCGTTGAAGGTGATTGCATGTAACGGAGCCCGTGTAGCGCAATAGTTAGAGACACCCTGCAATACATATAGGATCGATCCACGTCCTCTAGTCCACTAAGCCCTCTATCCCTACGGCTTCGGCAGATTGGTACTAGATTTGAATGGGAGGAAAGTAGCACTGGCTCAATACATCGGTAGGCCACCGCGAGTGATTATATAGGCCAGATGTGCACTCACTTGTTTAATATACACTGGACAAATAAGGCTCCAAAGCTCTACCAAACACGCTGTGTTTTGTTTATTATCCAGCTTTATCATAGGAATGACGATTCATTCTACTGATATCCACTTGGCAGATGTAAATTATACAAATATTATACTTGTATTATATACACACGCTCTTATGAACATCTCACACATGGGATACACAGCGCTGGCTAGACAAGGGGTTTCGAAACGCGATGTGCAGACAGCGGATATAAATATATGGGAAAGGACCGTTTATAGTAAAAACTTCCGTTTAGAATCAGCTCGACTTATGTGAAACGATTTCGTCTTTACATCGCCGAAATAACTTTTATCCTTCGTCTTCACAACTTTTATCTTTCATCTTCAAAACTTCATCTTGCTTGTAATAGATATTGTACACATTGATTCGACCAAAGATCTATGACCAAAGATCGACCAAGTGAATGGAAAGTTGATATACTGAGCACACCATGCTAGAAACCAGCAAGCCACCCATGGATGTCTTCTTGTCAAAAGCTCCAAAAACGAAAGAAGTTCTACGTGTGGTGCTCTTTATACTATCAAGCTCGAGCTATTGACCCTAAAGGTGGTTGTAGTACGTGACAAGGATGATTGGAGGCCTTGTTGATATTCTATGAAAAAACCAGCGACGAATAAACAAATTAAAAGTTGTACAGATGACATCTAACATTCAAAGAGCGAAAAAGCATGAAAATTGTGTCCAGAATAGAAGGGAAGGTGGAAAAACCTGGACCAGACCGTTAAACGCTCATGTTTCTGTAAATGTGTGGAAACAAAAATAATTGTTCCCGCAGATTTCTTGACTTTTCGTGCCGCATACATAATTATCACTAATCAGAAGTCGAAAATCATAATACTTCATAACATCATCTCCAATTCGATCAACAATGCTTCCCACCGCCATTTCTTCATTTTTCGACATGCTCTTTCTGTGGCGCTCATCGCTAGAGTGTATCCGCAAAAGATTGACATGTCTCCCACTAGAAAATATGTTGAAGTCAACGAACTAACCAAAGCACTGGAATCACCAGTATATCACCAGTTCCCATGAAAGTACATAGAACATCTGGAACTGAGACTACAGACGACATATTCGTTGAGTTTGAGGGTTTTTTTTTTTTGAGAATGAGTTTTGTTCTGAATAATTCGCTGACAGAGTTGACTTACATAATTTCCTATCTGTTACTTTAACACTCTAAGCAGTTAGGATGTAATATGTATGGAAAAGTGCTTAGGCGTTTTCTCTTCCGTTCATCCATTTTTGAAAAGGCTTCTTGAAATATTAGGCTGAAATCTGTATGCTGGAAGAGTACGTATTGAAGGTGGAAGCTCGTGGTCGTCAGACGAAGAGTTAAGCGAGATAAAGCGAAGTTTGGAAATGGTGAGCATACTGAACAAGGTGTCTTAAGGAACTTTACAGTCCTCTTCAATAAAACAAGTAATCATGAGATAAAAAACTGTCACTTATCAATGTGTAATATATGCTGGAACTTTCATCCTACTCATCGCTGAATCTCAAATCGGAAAGGAATCTTTAAATACTGTTCACTGGTGTAAACCCAACTCAGCTAATATCACTGTTGAAACGTTTTTCAGCTTGCAATTTCGGTTAGATTCCGTGAAATTTTGTCTAGATCAAAAAATACCTGGTGAAATATTACACTCGGATACTTGTATGAGGGCCACAGCATAGTCTCCATTCCCGAGGTCCGCATGGCCAAAGTCTGCCCCAGGTCGTCAACACACGCATTCGTCCTCCTTGTGGATAAGAGCGAGATTTGCGGCCATGTGACTAGTTTGATACCAGGATAGTAGTGAATCCTGGTATGAGTTTACTCTTAGTTGGGCTTCCTGGTGGAAACGCCCGACTCCTCAGCTTGGGAGACCCTGCCGGAGGGATGAATCCCCCCGCTGTACATTGCAGCCCGACAACCGCGATCACATCCTAGCCACGATGAGGAGGTCCGTTGGGAGGGTGATATTATAATTTCGAAGACTTGGAAAGTCCATATTTATATGCGCGTATCCACAATTTCGAAGCATACCGGAAAGAATTCTAAAAATCTAATCATACACGGTGTTGCAATAACCTGGTGGGACCCTATCGGCTAGTACTAATTTAGTAAAGTACTCTTCTTGCTATTGTATGAAAACGCTCAAGTGAATAGCCGCTGTATAAAATGAAAAGGCAATCTATATGACAGTCTGGAATGATGAAAGAAAGATGGCTCATGTTGAGAAATATGGAAAAATATTCAGTTAGTTAATGCAACGGCAATCAACCTTGTTTCTAGAAAGAGAAATTTCTAAACAGTATAAATATATCGAGAACCAGAAATCCTCAAGCAACAGGTGAACCCACAGGAAGTACAGGAATCGACAAAATCTGATATTGGGTCGCACAAAAACAAAGCTGAATAGATCTATTGACTAACTTCAGTTCATATGTGAAGCCTCCAAGACATCTGATCGGAAATACAGATATCGAGTTGCAATAAAGAATAGAGCTTCCGTTGTTGATCGATCCCTAAGGGACGCGAGATTCATTCGACTACACTAAGCATCGTTAGTGATGAATGAATAAACATCTGGCCTAAACAGTCATTTGCTATGCCCACCGACGAATCAGGTCTGCAATGAGTAAAATGCTAATGCCATTTGAGTTTTGAAAACTAGGACCATCCAAACAAGTACCCATCACTAGGCGAACTGAGCCCAACCATGTCATCAGAGTAATCCGCTGCTATCGATGTGGGACCGACCATACCACCAGACTAATTACTCTTCCCATAATCTGCTAGTATGTGTGAAAACTCACCATGATTAAAACTCATTCGTGACAATGTTTTGGAAGTGCCCACACATCCTAGTTACTTCCTAAACCGCAATCGGCTGCGGAGAACAGATGCAACCCAATTCACGTATGGATAAGCTTCATAGCTCACCAAGGCTAACAAAAAATCTCACGGCGACTTTTGAGATGTGGTCTGTGGCCAATTGAAATAAATTGATAATATTCACCGTAGCCCAGCAAAACAAAAAAAAAATATTCACAACATATATAAACATTTCGTTTATTGAATAAGAGGAAATGTTATCGAGTTCTCTATCAAAATGACAATTATACTCAAGTAATATGTACGAGAAAAAAGATATTTCCTGAACGAATGAAAACACGCCTTATCATGCTCCTCTTAACAAGGAGAAACAACAATGCCCCAAACAAACAAATCTTTGTTCTTGAGGGAGCCCTAGTAATCCATTTCCCTGCAAACTGTATATTGGATAACATAGTGAGATGACCGAAAACAGAGAAGATCATTGGCCGACTTTTTCATTTCAGATAAGCATTAGCCATCGAAACATCGACGAAATAAATTCATCAGGAACAGAGATCGAATGGCTAAACAACAAAAACGCAAACTGTCTTATAGAAAAAGCTAAAGGACCGACACTACTTTATACATGCAGGGTGTAAAAACTAAGGGGCAGAAATGGAATCAGAACGTATTGTAGATGGTGTTTAACTGTGTAGATGGTAGAGCGACCACTTACTTCGAACCAAGAGCAGGAAAGGCATCAAGGGAAGCATCGAAACTTGGTGGCGCCTGCCCACGGCCACCACCACGGGCGCCTCGCCCGCCTCCACGTGTACCACCACGTCCTCTTGGTGGGCGATCACCACGATAATCGCCTCGCTCTCCACGGTAACCGCGGTTGGGCTCCGCAAACTGTATGTCGATGTGAACGACTTTTTCGCGAGGTTCACGACGTATTATTGACACCTCTTCTTCTTCTTTGTCTACAACCACCTCCTTCTGTAGCTTAACCAGCTTCCCCAGATTCTTCTCTTCACCTTCTCCTGCCTTACGTACATTAAACTTCGGAGCTTCTTTCTAAACAAATTCATATCTGTTTAAAAGTTATGTATATCTTCATATCATCGATTCCAGATAAAAACTAACCTTCCGAGAACCATAAAATTCTTTTAGTGTTTTTTGGGTGTCGACCTCAACAGACTCCATAGGAAGTTCGTCAACTGGTAACTCTCGTGGAGCTTCTGGCTCATCAACCGCTGGCAACGGTTCTGTTTCACCAGCAAGTTCGTCCTTAAGTTTGCAAACAGTCACCAATTCTAATAAGAACACAATCCGTCCCATTCTGATTTCACTCACGTTTCACATATAAGCCACTTCTCAATTTCGCTTGCCTCAAACTCAAAACCAGAAACCGCTTTCGATCTAACACATTCGACATGAGAACGGCGATTCGATACGTCTTTTACTTGAGCGTTTACTTAATGAATCCAAAACATCCTACACTTCTCCATAATTTTGAATGTAATGGAGATCTACTGCCACACTTCTATAAAATATCACTTCCACTAGTTGTCTCAACTTGAAATTTTCAAAAAATCCGAAAAACTAAATTTCTAATTATCCGCCGCCGGCGTGATAACGGACCATAGCAACGATGCATTAGCGGACATCCTCATTTGACGCTTACACTATCCTAATAAAGACCATTGACCTTTATTTCGCTTAAGTCCACTATAAGTAGAGACAGATACTACCAGTGAACATACCTTATCGTCACCCCAGTTTCCACGTCCATATCCCTCCTTTTTTTCAACCCCACGCACTCCAGCGCGAACTGAACCACTTTGACGATCGAACTGACGTCCACCGCGTAAGCCTCTACGCGCTCTTCGCTCGCCGTTAAAAAGACCACGTCCACTACGACCACGACGCTCTCCTTAAGTTTTTCGATTTGTCGAGAAATAGTGGCAATCAAACATACTTTATTCCAAATCATCCACATACCACTGAACTCTATCACTGGAGAATCGCTCGTGACATCATCTACCTTATTTTGAGAGTCCTTCGTAGTTTCAGAAAATACATTCACGTTTCCACCACGCCCTCGGCTGAAAGATAAATTACTTAGGAATTGATAATACTCAATATTCACTTCACCCAACCAACAATGTAGGCTTTTTTTGGGAAAAACAATGATGAATAGTAACCATGGGGAGCATAGGGATGGTCAGATGTAAGTGCTGTGCTAACCACTACAACAACAAAGGCCCATACTGTCCTTACCTCTCAGTCTTGTTTCAACTTTATCGATGTTATTAGGAAAATCGTTGACTACTCCGGTGATGGGTCACCCGAATTTTGCTATCTCAGCAGTAATTCGCATTGTACCAACCATGAAAAAAGTGGTTAGTAAAAAGAAGTCAAAGCATACTGGGGAGTAGCACTGCACAGTGTTCATAAATGCACAGAAAATTCAATGGAAATCTTCGATGAAGTGATCAAGGAGTGAGAAATGCTTTCCTTCCTATGAAATAACAGGAAGGATTTTACAAATTCTGCATTCTCAAAATCGTATGAGATCGAACTAGTCAATTTTTCACCGTCCAATTTACAATATGCATGAGACTAATGAAAGCAAGAGTTGAGTTTACAAAAATTACGACCACGTTGTCTATATAAGAGATTGGTACAATGAAAAAGAAAAGAATCAAAAAACGTACAACGGAGCACCACGTCCACGCATTCCGCGGAAACCACGAGTACCACGAGACTCGCCGAAACGCTCAGCAAATTCGCCCTCCTGGCGAGCAGGACGGGGAACTCCGCCACGTCCACGTCCTCGACCACCACGTCCACCACGCTCTCCACCATTTGGTTTCGTATTCTCCTTTCCTGCAATACATATATAATTTATGTATACTCTATATATATTTACGTGTGTATAAATCCTATATATGCACACGCACATACATAGGTATACAAAAAGGAATTTGAAATAAAGTGAACTGTGCCAGACAGATATACAGATACAGATTTGTTTAGATTTTGTTGTAACAACTTGCCAGACATCCATGATAACTCCGCGGCACGATAAACGTGGAGGAATTTGTTTACAGCATTGGTGAAACCGATATCACCAACACAGTAAACAAGAATTCCTTCCATGAAAACCTAAGGCAAATGAATGGAACAGTGTCTACTTCGGGATTCTTGAAGTCCATAAACTATCCAACAATTATTCATTCATGAAAGTGGCATCACACGTCTCAGTTCAGGTAAAAATTACTGGATGAAATAGAACAAAAGAAACATCTAAGAAATAAGTGATACAGTGAGACACATAAGCATCGTGTCATTCCCAAAAACTGACCACCTGCCGGCTTAGCCGCATCTTTTGGTGTGGCAGCGATTTGCTTCGCAAGTTTGTCGGCTTTCTTCTGTGCAGCAGCTTTTTCGGCCTCGAGTTGAGCCACTCTACTGATCAACTCCTGAGGATCATCAAACTCTAAACAAAGTAAGCTTTTACTAACAACCAGTAAACAACATTGGTAAGCCGTTACCCCCTTATCGAACAGAAAGAAGTATTAACTGACCGTCATCATCTGACATGAAACCAAACTTGTTGGCCACATTACAACCGTATTCGACCATGACTGCTTGATGTCGAACTTGCGAAGCTTCCAATCTCTTAGTAAATATCAGAGACAAAGGTCCATTGTAGTTGAGACCCTGAACTAAGCCTAATAGTACTCATAAGTAAGTGCCTTTAAAAGTGATAATAGCCAAAATGGTGAAAGAAAGAAAGGGAAAAGAAAATGAAAGTGAAAAGTAACGAAATGTAGAAAGTGCAGAGTTCACATCGAACGTTGGTATGGCACACTTTGCATTATTGAATGATCCTGCTGTGCCTCAACAGTCGACGCGCATTCATTGGGTCCCGACTGGAAGCTGGATTACCCGCGATTTTCGAAGCTGTGCTGCTCGAATGGTTTACGAGTACTGGTTTACAAGTACTACTGTGGTTTTTCTACAGTTATGCGTCCATTGTCTGTACTTGTAAATGTAAAGTGCGGAAGATGCAGCAAGAAAAAAGTTTCCAAAGCTGAGCTCGACTTAGTTTCTGTTGCTCAACGTTGTTGTTGTTGTTATTGTTGTTGTTGTTGCTTTCTGTTGTTGCTGTTCAACGGCTGCTACAAGGGCTTTATTGCTATCGTTCTTTTCTGCGTTTGTCTATGAGAACACTGGAAAGCTTTTCCCGTTAGAGTTCTTAACCTAGGTGTTTGTCCTACTAAATTCGATAACGTAGTTTTGGTGTAATAAAAAATAGAAGTTTTCAGGTGACCTTCTAGATTTGAAGTCGTCATAGTCAATTCTGTAGCTGTAACATTTCACAAACCGGCTTTCCTTTAACCTCGGCGTAACTAATCAATTCGTATTTTTTATCAGCGTTGTGTTAGCTTATGAATGGAAGTATCTATAGCTCTTATTTCATTTCTACGTTGTATTTCCCTTTACTCTGTATACTGTCAAGACTAAAGGTGGACTGTGGCTTTTTTCAGGACAGACATTTTACCATGATTCTCGATGAAGTTAATAAGTCGCGTCAGATGATGCTAAAAAATAGGTGAGTTTTTGCGTTTGAACATATTTTCTGCATTTTTTATGCATATGTTTAGTGCAATTTCGCTAGATTAGCGTGTAGCGCAGTGCTCGGAAGCGTACTACAATACACGTAGGTTCGATCCCCGTGCCATGAGCTCACCAAGCCCTCCATCCCTCTGGGTTCGGCAATTTAATACCAGACATGTTTGGGAGGATAGCAGCACTGGCTCGATACATCAGTAGGCGACCGCGAGTCATTGTAAAGACCAGATGTGCATCCAGTTACCTACAACGATGCTTATTGAAGTCGAGTGCATGACGCATTTTTCAGAGATTGATCAACGCCGAGAGCTCCATCCTTTTTATCGGTGGATACATTTCTAACACATCATGTGACGACCTAAAGAAATGATTGGTATCTGGTTTTTCCCAGATGACCAGTGTGGAACTCTTCCACTTTTTATTGCAGCTATAGGAGTAACATTGTCAGATATGGAATGAAATGCAAACTTGATATCTTTATTTTTTAACAGACGTAGCCATAGTAAGCTCTGTCAAGTAAAAGTAAATACTACGGGAACCGGTATATTTACTCGAATTGGTGCTGTTTTGTTTGCTTCCTGGTTTTACGTCTTAAGAGAAGTGGATAAGGCGAGTTATTTAAAAATACTTTCAGCAACTGCTGGTGTGTTTGATAATTTTCTGTTTTCTTTGCTGTTTATTCCTTCTTTATGGTAGGGTATGATGTGAAATGCATCCATAGTGATGCTGAGATATTCGGAAAACTCCGGGCCGCAGATATATGCAGTGGGGATCGATCCTCGCTATTACCCTTTCCGGAGTTTTGCAAATATCTTAACATATTTGTGGTTGTGTGCGTATTGCTACTAACAAGTAGTCCATAGTAGACTGAGACATGTTCTTTTTCGACGAATGATTCTTTGTGTGAGATTGTTCTGGTAAGAATAGAAGTGAAGAATTGGTACTAATGATTTGCTGGCCACGAAGCTGGTTTCGAAGTTTCGATTACTTTTCTAAGTTTAATGAATCTAATGGTGTATTTTAATGACACTGTGACTATGAAAAGGTGTAGTGAAAAATCCTATCTGATGTCGTCTGAACGATGACAATGAACGTCATTTTGGTTACAGCGTGCAGCGCAACCCAGTTTTCTTTCTGACCTTCGCTAGAATCCGGTGTCATATTTTCTATGTAGGCTGAATGGAGTATGAATTTTGAAATCAGGTGTCATTGTCAGGTTCAGGTGATACAACGTTTATGATCGTCTTGCTCATTGAGATTCGTTGTTGAATCGCTTTACTGTTTGAGGTACGCGCCTTTAAATTAAACGATAATTTCGAGGCTGAAGAAAACAAGAATTCCATCATCTTAGAGTGGGATCCCGACCTTATTTTGGAAAACGTATGTAGGTTTTGATGGTTTTTGCTTCAACTACCAAGGTTCATTTTTCATTGGAATTCAGTAAGGTTCATTTGAATCTTAGTTTTTTTTTTGGGAATAGTTATTTTTGCCCCGTATGGATTGAAATCATTGTTTCATTGGTCTTTTTGAAAGATACATTGCCTTTTGGACAAGCTAGCGCGTAAAAGACAGCCTAATCCGCCCCAGGGAAACTTCAATCTCAGGATTATTTTTCAATTTGTTGAAAATATTTTCAAGTCATTATAGCTCATCGATGGTGAATCGTAACATTCGTGAGCCGCTTGCAGGACAGTGTACCGATCAACGTAGTCTCAACTTGTACACTGCGGTCGAAACTCAGAATTACCCGACGAATTTCATTCCGATCAACTCGAATTTTGGGAATCCGCTTATTGCTGTTTTTCCTCGTATAGCTGCTACTGACGACACTGAACGATCGGTTCCTAAATGATCTCGCTGATTTTGTTGTTTTAACCTTCGGGTAATGTATGTAAGGGTTAAGTGGATCTGGGCTACCTTAATTATTTCCGGAAGTTGTAGGGAACCAACAAGGGTAATTATTTGGCAAGGGAACATCTCGGTGAATGTGATGGTGAGGTCTGTAAGTTACTTCTTTGGAAGTACTAGTAGATTGGTATGATTGAAATTACATGCAGTTAGTAGTTCAGATTCAGAAACGTAGTAGTTCTGGCAATGTGGTATAATGTGTAGAAATCAGAAAATGTCTCATTGATACCTTCACTTGATTGCAAGTCTCTTTTTCGTCAGTGTTCTAGTTCTTGCTTGTGCCCAGCTAAATTAGTTATGTGATTGTTCATAATGAAAATATGATAGGGACACTTTACGTACTCAGTTTTGCACCGATATTCCTTTGCTTGAAATCGTTCGCAAAACATCAGTTTACACTTCCGAGTTTTGTAAAGATTCTTTCAGTAGTTCCGTGTTGATTATTTCGTGATCACTAGACATCTATTTTAATGCTAGAACTAAATCTACTAGATTGTATTCTGTTACATTGCTGCGACACTGCATAAATACATTGTTTTTTTTGTGTTACATTATCGCCTTTCAAACTTCCGAAATGCTGAAGTCGATTCTGGCCGGTTTTGGTCTGAAAATCATTGTGTCGTATAAAGTAGTGGTGCGCGGTAATTATATCCCGTTTAATAGTAAGTTTTATAATTCTTGAATTGTTAAGCGAACTTCAGGGTGACAAACAACAGGTTTGTTCGGCTGACGTTCAGACGTTCTGATATTTATCAGAGCCCAAGGTCTGAGTCGACGGTCCACAGTAGTTCGTCTTCTCGATGTGACACCTTGGTCGTCGTACCGAGTCGAATCTTCCTTAGTGAAACACCGCTTGAATGAGGTAGCCTCACCCGTCAGCACTGTTTTATGCAGGACGACTGTTGATATGCCTGTCCGCTGATAATAATTTGTTGTTCAAGGGACAATCCATCCTGCAGCTGTCGTTAGTATGTCAGCTAGAGTGTAACGAATAGCAAAACCGTCTTTTTTATACCGACCATCATTTATCCTCTGTAGTAATAATCAATACTTTCTTGGATTGTTAAGCCGACAGCTGAAGTTTTGTACCACGTCCATGGACGTATAGAACCCCCTGCGAGCTTGGGACATAATGATGCAAACTGTGAAGGTCGGCGAGGGTTTTGCCGGACTTTTCGCGGCAAAACCTTTTCATCGTACTAAGGAAGAGATCTATGCAAAAGTAAAGTGGTAATGTCCTAGAGGGCGATTTCATTTACGGACGTCATTGACTCATTCGAATTACTTGCAGCCTTAGTTGAGCGTCTGCGATTAAGACATGGATCTGCCAGTACCACCCTATTGGTCCAAGTGGTTAATCAAATGTTCAGACTAGAATACACAATGACGAATGTTTTATTATCGTAGTTTGGAATTCTGGTGACTCTTACTAAATCAACGATAACCTGTATGGACGAGACTTCAAAATAAAGCAGAGCAAGATGTGTAAAACAATAGTTGTAGAAGGAGACAAACAAATGCGAAGTGCATGTTCTGATCATAGTTCGTGCTATATTGTAATTTTTGAAAAGAAAACTTCACAAAGACCTGTAAATGAAGTGATTGTCGCGTGATAATAATACAAGTCTGGTCCACTACGGCTGGAACGTCTTAGTTATCTTAGTCTACAGACGCCAAGGTTCTAAAATGCACCTGTAGGCTTGGTGAGGAAGTTCCGTATGTCGAAGTTTCCGTCTTAATGAATGCGTACAAACTTAAGTAAAATTGAATAGAAGTTGACAGAAAATAATAGTACTAAGTACTTTTTTAGTTGATATGGTTTTATCACTTGGTCAAAAAATGGTGTTACTCAAAGATCGAATGTTATCCATCCGAGTTATCAATGAATAATAACGTTGATCAAACGGAGTTCTGCAGAGCGTTGACGTTCTATCATGAACATAACAACAACAGTACTTCAAGCAACGTTATGTCGTTTCATGTGAAGGCTGAGATGATCGGAACGTGAGAATGCTCGATCGCATAGACTACACTGGAACGGGCGATCACCAGTGTGTTTTCGCTTGTGCCTGAAAATCAGGATAGAAATGATCCGGTTAGTACTTTTGCGTTTTTTTTTTTTCTTTCATGAGAATGATCGGAATACAACGATGAAATAAATGTAGATTGGTTGCTACGATAAAGATACCGATTGAACTCAAAATTTGCATTGTGGTGATTACTGTGGAACATAGATACCTTGTCAGTTCATCACTTCTTGCGAATTTCCACTCACATCCTTGCCATGAGCAACAGTAGGGTTTTTCTCCGCTATGTGTTCGTACGTGTGCTTTTAAATGAGAGCTCTTTGAGTACCTATAAAAACGAGTTATAGGTAAGAGAACATATTTTACTACTTGTTTCAAACCAGTACTATGTTATCTTCAATTCGATCAATATTTGTCATAATCCGGAAAAAGTTGGGAAGCGAAAAACGCACCCTAAAAGGTCTCAAGTTCCACAAAAGTTTGCCCACTTTATCGAAATAGTCTGAAGCGATAAATCACCACATAGGAGGAAGGAGATTCCCTGTCATGGACTTTTCCATGTCTTCACCACCCTTGTTTCCAAAAAGTATCAGCTCATCGATATTCGGAATTCGTATTCTTGACACGACACAAAGTGAGGAATTTGATTTTTCTAGAATTTTAGACCTCTTAAGTGCACTTATTTCAAGAGCACTGAACATTGGACTGATCTACGTAGTTTGTCTAAACACCTTAGTTAAATAATGTACTAAAAATCTAGGAGAAGTTAATATAAGTGTTACGTTTTTATACATCCAGCATATGGACAAGCATGTACAGCAAGTCGCTTATAGTCACGCCCTTTCCGTGATCGACGAGGTTGGTCGCTTTCCTCGGACTCTGTCGAACTTTCACCTTCACCACTGGAAATCAATATGATTGGAATATTTCTTTAAAAGTTCGACCTCTAAGTAAAAACTATGATGTTCACGTTTAGATGACTAGGATGTAACGGTGAAACATTGAATGTACCTCAACCGTTTACAATTTTCTCCCTGTTTTTGACATAGGTTGTCTTTGCATAGGTCTAATCTATCCACAGGTTGCAAGACTAAGCCTCGTATGTACTCATTCTAATCCACTTAAATATTATATATTGAAATGGGCCATTTCCATCCTAACGGTTTACCGCCTCCTAGCTAAGCGATACTCCTGACTGCCGGACTGCGGTGTGTGGTGGGGAGATTCATCCTTGTGGTAAGGTCTCCCAAGCTGAGAAACGTGGGGCAGACTTTGGCCAGGCTGACCTCAGGAGTGCAGGGAACCACAATGGCTTAACTAGCAAATCTTCGAAAAATGGAAATTATGCTGGGGCCCGCACAACCAGTGAGGACGGGTCGCTCAAGTATCGATCATGAAATATGGTCCATTTCACAAGATCAGTTGAGAAATTTGATCTGTATGATATACGGACTATGAAGAAAATGAAATTAGAAAGTACAGGTTTTTCACTTCATTCAAGACCGTTTTCGTGCATGTTACCAATTTAACGAACATCAGAATCGCGAATCCGTGGCTTTTCTTTACATATCATCTTTAACGACAAACGAAAATGGCAGTGTCTACTGTACCTAAGCCGTGAAGGCTTCAGATTGACTTATTCCGTTGATTATGAAGCCCTGGAACCTTCGTTGCCGTAAGATATCATCAGTTTTGTGATGCTGATTTAAAATGAGAGCTACAGAACTTCCTTTGAATGCTTAATTAGAAGGAAATGTATGAGCGTAGATGATTGGACGTACATTCAGTAATCCATGATGACTAGTTGTTATCGGAAAGAATAATCTAGTCCACCAACCATTTCTGTGGAAACACGATTCTTAATGAAATAGAAAGACAGCTCTTTATATGCGTAATTTCTTTTTCGGCTGCAGTCAGAAACTGTGCGCTACTATTGATATGGAAATCTTATTTGTGAAGACGAACTGCAGGGGGTGCAGGGCGGATGGGAGACGGCGTGGTACCGTCGTCCAACACATTGTGGACGACATGAATTGATTTCAAATTATAGATGAACGAAAAGCAGGTTTGCTTTTTCGACTTCGAACAACCATCTATCGGCCTTTCGTGATTTTTATCAATTAGAACAACAAATCATTAGCATCCAGAGATTTTTTCAACGTAGTACAACTTCTCTTACTTTTTGAGGACCAAATTTTGGTCCTCTGAAACCCACAGAGCATGTTTCTCTGCTTTTTTTTCCGTGGAACTACGTATCTACTGAACAGCGAAATAATTGGGAAAGCGAAATCTCGTCCAATATGGTATGTGTTGTTGATGTTGTCTACGGTAAGCGCACTGGCATTAAAAATCTAGCATTTTTCAGACGGATTTTCAGAATTCAAATTGAAGCTATGATTCTAGAAAAGACCATCGCTGTATACCCTTACAACTACAGCTCAAAGTCTCTTCTAAAGTTTATTATGATCGGAGTTCCTCAAGTGTTCTCGTCATGGAAAAAAGGTGTATCAGCTGAAGAAGTCTGAACCGTTTTGTGGGAAGAATTGCAAGGTAAACAAAGAAGGCTGTACTTCTACAAAAGGCATAATAGTTGGACCTAAAAAGTTTTTGTTTTACTATATCTAGTGCTTTCAACTAGAGGAAATAATGATTGTCATAAATGTTTACTAGGACGATTATGACCTGAAGACACCTTAACCGGCATCCTTACGTCCGAGACCAGTTTAAGACGATGTGGTCTTCCTTTTATCCGCCCTCAGTCAAGTACACTAATTCGACCCAGCATCCTTCTTTTTTTTCCTTCCGATGACCTTTTTCTTTCGCTTGCGATCAACTTTCTTTGTGAGCGTTCTTTTTTTTTTAATTGTTTCCATTGAATGATATTACTATTGTTCGTTGGCGAACTTATTAAAACTTGTTATAAGTGTAAGAGGATGGGGCGGGAAGTAGGTACACTAGAAGGACGGACAAAAACACTGAATCAGAGATTGATTGAATGAAGATTCCAAAAGCAGTTATCATGAATTTTGCTTAGTTTTTTCGAAACTGGCGTTAATTTTTACCCGCATCGGTAAAAATCTTATGAAAGCGCAGAAAAGATTGGAAATGATGCGGTAAGCTCTGGAAAAAGAATCGTGACAAGCAGAAACAAAATCGAAAAAGAAGTAGAAGTAAGGAATAAAATAGTATAGCATGGTTTTGTTTCCTAGACTTGTGAAATGATGGAATTCATTCCTACTCGTATTTTTCTACCCGTGAGATTCTCCCGTCGCATTCAGTTTGATATTTGGCCTTTTCTTTTTAAAGGACCATGAGGGATAAAGTGAATAGGGGTAGACGTTTACCGAAACCGTTTACCGGTCTGTTTTTGTCCTTTGTTTTACACGAGGAACGTTATGGATGAATGTGAATCAGAAGTGAAGAAGACTCAAGGTGATCCATTGTGGTCCGTCGTTACTAAGCAGATCACCTAAGACTAGTTACGATATCCAATAATCCGTTTTTAGTGTGAAATCAAGGCCTCAAACAGTTTGGAAGCGCTTGTATAGTTCATCGCATCGTCATTTTCCCTCTCTTTCTTCTCTCTACAAATCAACCTAGCACTGTTAAAGATAAAGAAATGGCAACAGCGTGAAGATTTTTGATCCTATCCGGTTCCATGGCGCTAAAACAGGCTCGAATAATGTTTGATTCGTTTCATATTTAAGGAGTTTTTTTTTTATTTTCTACTATAATGGATCCATACCATCATATGGAACAAATGCATTATACAGGAAGGGATTCCATTTCCCAGCACTGTCACTCAAACTGAATACTTTAAAATTGTACTTCGGAAACCTTCAAAGACTAAACCAGTGGAAAGGTTGAGCCCCACGATCTGTATGTGATTAAGTTTTCGTGAAAAAGGGTAAAAATAAAGGAGTTGTAGCACAAGTGTGATGTTCTTCTCCGTCGAGGTAACTGAACCCACAGGCCGGCTTTGACGTGTGACGAGTAGGAAATGCAGGTGCAGGTCGCCTTACTTGATGACTAACAGAACTGGAGATGGTATAAGTTTCTACCAATAACGAAGTACGTCCTTAACAGTTTTATTCCCATTAGGAGTTATGATTTCGAGATGTATTTGGTGGATGATTAATGGATTGCTTAGTAATAGTTAACGTGTATAGGAAGGGAAGACGATGTTCTTCATTGGTTTAGAATTGATAGATTTTACCAGTCAATAAAAAAAGTAGGAAGGATTAGGACTAGGACAGCAGGCTTTAAAAGAAAAAGTAAGAAGGATAGTTTTTCCCCAAAGAAATGTGTTAAAAATTCCCCTTTTGTTGATAGTATTGTGAGAGGATGTAGAATAGGTTTCGCGGAAGGCACTGTGGGATGCCGGTTAGGTGGAAAATGTAAATTTCCTAAACTCGCTAGCAAGAAATTTGATTATTTCGTTCACAAAAATGTTCTGAGAAGAAAGAAAGAGGACATAGGAAAAGGAAAATGGATACGCTATAGTGTTCCGTAACAAATTTCTGGCAAGACTTAAATGACATTCAAAGAGAAACTAGGTGAGCTTCCTGTTAGAGGACAAGGATAAAGGATAAGCATATCTGGCCTTTAGAATGACGCGCGGTGACCTACCGATGTATCGAGCCAATGGTGCTATCCTCCCACACAAGTGTGGCACCAATTTGCCGACCCCAGAGGAATGGTAGGCTTGGTGGGCAATGGGCGTGGTGAACGATTCCACGTGTGGGCAACAGTAGCGTGCCTTCGACCACTGCGCCACACGCGCCCTTCATTAGAAGATAAAAAGGATAAAACTCTCGTCGTTGATCAATCCCTGAAGGATGCGCCATGCATTCGACTTCATTAAGTATCATTGGAGGTGACTGAATGCATATCTGGCCTTTACACTGACTTACGGTGATCTACCAATGTATCGATCCAGCGCTGCTATCCACCCAGACAAGTCTGGTACCAACGTGCCGAGCCCGGAGGCCTGGTGGGCCATGGGGGCGGGGATCGATTCCACGTGCGTGTCGCAGTTGCGCCTCCAACCACTGCGCCACACGCGCCCTCGTTAGAAGATAACAATAGGAATTTTTTATAAAAAAAAAGAAACGCTGTCAACAGCCACTGAATTTTTTGTGACTTAGCGTAATTTTTTCTTGCCTACAATATGTATTGAAAATTTGTTCAAAGAAGATTTGTAAATAGTTACATTCTAACAATAGCTTTTTTTGGACCACTTTCCATCGTAGCATTTGTGTTGAACGCATATCAATTGTGTAAAAAGTTGTCGTAAATAAACTCTTTACTGCGAAACAAATACTCTGAAAAAATTTAATTAATAACAACCCATGCGGCTCATCTCGCCTAACTAAGTACGCATCGGTTTCAATGCATGGGGTCGTTTTAGTGTTGATAAAAGCGCAATCAGTTTACATTTATTCAATCACTCTTAGATATCAAATCAGTTCCTATGCTACCCACAGAAGTCATTTTGTTTTGTATTCTCCAAAAACTATAAGCTTATTAGAGAAGCTGTCTTGAATACTGTGCTTCTACCACTACTAATGTTTTGTGAAAGTTTTTGGTTTAAGAAAGTGTGACTGGTAGCATATCGGTGGTAATCAGTCAATGATTTCCGGTCTGATAACAAATGTTTGGAACCAATTAACGACAGCAATAAATCACAACCACCGAGTGTTTTTGTTCAGGTGAAAAAATAAAGCGAAAGAGATGGAAGAACACAGGAAAGGGTGACGTTGAGAACATTTGGCTTTCTCTAGTAGCTCTGTTCCTGTTCAGCTACCAGAAAACGAACACATTGATATACACCTTAAAAAGCGCACAATCCGCATATTTTTGAAAAGGAACTAGTA